>CP139501.1:324207158-324508025 GCA_021014915.2 Artemisia tridentata subsp. tridentata | reverse complement strand
ATTCTCACCCGTACAAGGATTTCATAAAATTAAATCAGAGTAATATGCCGTATCAATCTTATTTTTTATAGCTACATACACCAGTCCATGAAAAGATGCTAAAATAAGCATTTTTTTTCATGATTGGCTTTAAATTAGCTGACAAACAACCATTATGATCAGGTGCTTCACAGTCGATGGTTCCGAACTCAACTGAATCGGATGTTGTGGTTTGGGATAAGACAATAAGTTTGTTGCTATCTTCGGTGCATATCGACAAACTTATTTGTTTTGAGGGTTGTTTTTAACTTTTTATAGATGAATGCCATTGCTTGGAAACACACATAAAACAGACGATATATTATTGCCGGAAGCCTAGGTAGTATGTCGAACAGTATTATGTCAAAGTGGCAGTTCCGTCTTATTATGGACACATCAATAGCTCGCCATGACCTCTTTGATTAGTGATTTGTTATCGATCAATATTCCAATATAAGTAGGGTGAATTGGTGTATGTATATGAAGGCACAAGGATGTTGATTATTTAATATGGAAGGTGAAAATAAACATGGAAAACGTATATTTAAAGGAAAGTCGATCTTTAGATTATTATATATATCGTAAGCTTACATAAAAACTTTTATTGTACGTAATTGAGGGTTTAAGTCTCGTCTATAAAAATAGGTGTTTCTTTGCATTAGTGTTTTCTTTTTTTGTTTTGGTTAACATGGGTAACATTGCGACTAGACTAATCTCACGGCGACTACCCTTTTGGATAGCCCAGAGTAGAGTTATGGAGAAACTGTGCGACGATATTTCAAGTGAAATACTAATCCGGCTACCGTCGAAAGATATTGCTGAGCTGAGGTGCGTTTGTAAAAGATGGAATACCCTTTTACGCGAAGCCAACTTTATTAAATCCCATCTTCGTCGTTCGATCAATAGTAATGATAAAGATGAAATTCTATTAGTGTTCAAGCGCGGATCTCCTATTAAAGCATATTCTACTGCATCTCCAGATATCGAACTCATTAATTTTATCAAATTTCCTGTTAATTTCCCATCAGAAAAGGCTCAGGCAAATGAAATCACTATTATTGGTTCTGCTAATAACGGCTTAATATGTTTTTCTGTCGGTTACTTTGATGATATTGTCATTCACGTATGGAACCCTTCTCTATCCGCGCTATTAACGGTCCCTCCGTATACTACCCGCATGTGGTCTCGTCCTAATGTCCGGTATTATCTTCGGTTCGGTTTTGATCCTAAGAATGATGATTACAAAATTGTTAAGGTTATGAAGGTTGAACATGAACAGTCTGTAGAGTGGTTGCAAGTGGAGGTTTATAGTATGAGATCAGGTTGTTGGAAACTAATCACCCAAAGTCCTTTCTCTCATGTTCATTACTTTTATAACCATCTAAATGTTTGTGTAGATGGATATCTTTATTGGCTTTGCAGCTCTTATGATGACTTGAGGGTTATCCAATGTATATTAGCATTTGACTTGGCTGCTGAGTCTTTCAGCGAGATATCTCTTCCAGATCCTATGAACACAGTAGATTATCATTATCGTCAGTGGGTTGCTTTGGGAGTTTTTGGGGGAAAGCTTTGTGTGATTTCATGCGCTATAGGTGTTGGTGACTGTGAGGTGTGGGTCATGGATCAGTATGGATCATGGGTGAAGAATGATTTTTCACATTTTCATAGAGATGGAATATGTCCGTATGGGTTCACATTGAAAAACAACTTCATCTATGAAGATTGTAATGAAGTTATACATTTGTACGATCCGGCTGCACCGTTCAACAAGGTTAAACCCTTCCAGAAATTTACGCCTAAACGATATGCTAGTGATACCATTATCATTCCCTATGTTGAAAGTCTGGTTTGGGTCACACCTCCAACCTGCTAAAATATCCTTCTCCACTATGTTGCAAGTCTGAACCCCTGCCTGCTTCAACACAGGACATCTACTTATTGCATCTTTTGTTAGCAGCTATTTAACTTTATTTATATACTTCAAGTGTCCCTTAATTGTTATTCGCAAGGAAAAAAGGAGTTTCAAAGTAATTTTGTTTTCACCCTGATGTGTAATATGCAACTTACCTTCGTTTATCTTAAATTCTTAATTTTGTCACTCTCATGTTGTTAGACGTACTTTTAGACCATACATCATAGACCCAAGTATCATTTTGATGCATCAAAAGTGACATCTTCCATCAAAATTAACCATTCATTAACCTTTTACAAAAAACAGACTTAGAGAGTGTTTGGCTATTAAAGGGAATCACTATAGTAATAGGAATGATAATGGGTTTTGACACCCACCATGCTCGGTGGGTTTAGAAGATACCTATGTTTGTGGATTTGATACCCATTTTTTAGTATTAAATCCACTAACCAAACACTATGTATTGGAAATGAAAGTCATTCTATTATTTCAAACCCTTACACCAAACACACCCTTAGTTTTTTTATGTTCATATGTTCATCAATAAGTTATAACTTCTTGCTTTCCCTTAACAAAAGGCCTTTTCCAATTTATGCGCAAATCAAGTAAGCATAAAAAGTAATACACTTTGTACTAAACCCAGTTGTTTCCTAAAATAGCAATTACCTTCGACAAAACAATGCTCTATCATTGATACCAATTCCAAAACAAAATTGTATTCCAAAGTTCCAAGTACAAAAAAGAGAAACAACGTATTCACATAAAAAGGCATGGTGTCATTATTAAGGTATAAAGTTTTGCAATAGGAACTTAGACCCAGCCATTTAAGTATCAGGCGAAACAAGCAGTTTCTTCGCACCTGCATTTCTTTCAAGCTAGCAACTTCCACTGCAGCACCACCACAAGATATATATATTTGACAATTGTCCTGTGAGATTTATTATGTCTGCACACACCAAAAAGAAAAACAGATATGAGTTGCCATAAATGAAATACTCTAACCATGAACAAAATATTAAAAATCTCAAACCAAATCAGGGACTTACTAATTTAACAAAATCAAGGAGTCAACATCACTTTTGCTTTTGAGGATGGAGTAACAGAACCCGGGGTGCAACACCTGACAAGCGTTGGGTCCTTTTCAGCATCAAACATGTAGTCAAGACGCCTTCCTAAAAACGGTTGAGGTCTATGAAGCCACGATTCTGAACCTCTCTTTGCGTTTTCTGATTCTAAAGTCTTGATATTTTTGCTGCAATGATGACTCGTTTGTGCCTCACCAGGTGTACAGGGTTCAACTGATTTTTTTGGAGTTCGTTTCCTTATGATTGACGGAGTATTCTTATAGCTTAACGCTGAGTTCCTTAAAATAGATTCTGGACTGCTGTTATTCACAGATATGCTTAGCGCTAGATCAGGGGGAGTGGTTGGAGACCCACAATTTTCTAATAAAAGGTTCAAGTTCTTGACTTGTGGTGGTTGGTAACACAAAGACCTATAAGGTGTTCCAGACATTATGTGTTTCTCAGTCGTCAAAGTTGATAGACTTAAGAATGAATTATCGGGTGAAGTCACGAGTTTCAAATCCGAAACACTAGCTACCCTAAGCCTTTTTGGTGTTTCATCTAGGGATGTTGATGGTTCAATCTTATGAACTTTTGCATATCTAGTAAACCCTAGACGATCATCATTGGTGATACCAGATTTTGGATTTCCAAGAGACAGATTTGTAGAACAAGTATTTAAATCGCCCTCCAAAGCCGTTGATTGTTTAAATAATTCTTTTTCAACGGTGTTTTGCTCCACTAATGATATGTCCCTGCCTCTTTTCTTGGCTAGGTTGAGCTCAGGGGATGCAGCTCTGGTAGGAAAAGTAGGCGGCATGTTTAGATCCAATCTCCTCTTGGAGCTATTCCAGTGATTCTTAATTGCATTGTCAGTCCTGTGAATCCAAATAACTTGTGTTTAGGTGATGGTCAAATATATAAAAGAAAAAATCTCGTAATGTCTTCATGGTTTGTACCTTCCAGGTAGAAATCTAGCAATTTCTGCCCATTTGTTCCCGTAAATCCGATGGTAATATGCAAGAGTTGATTCCTCCGCGTCTGTCCATGCGTCTTTCTTTATTGCTGGATCTAAATGGTTGTGCCACCTGAGAAACCATAAGACATGTTTCCATTGTTAGAAGAAAAAGCAGAGTTGATGCCTTTTGATCTATCACAGTGGTAAAAATACAAGAAATCCTTAAGCAATAAAATTCAGATAAGCAGTTTAATCACATGAGATGAACAAGCATACTCATGCTGTAACTTATATAAGTACCAAAACAGAGTGTATATTCTACATTTATCAATATTCGCCACTTATAAAACCAATGCATATAAGCAACTAAACATACCAAATCTCCTAAACGAAATCCTCATGCAAATATGATTGGGTCCTAATCACTATCAGCAGGTATATGCAAACAAATCAGTAGAATAACACTGCTTACCTCTCCCGGCATTGCTTGCCAATTCGACCAGCCAAATGCTTGGCAATAAGCGACCATTTCTTACACCCATGCTTTTCAACCAGCTCCTTAATACGATCATCCTCCTGAACAATAATATAGAGTGAAATTAATAACCAACTTTTTAACGAGGTAATAGACACTAATCAAAGAGGAGTCCAGTAGTTACCTCTTTGGTCCAAGGCCCTTTAACAAGTTCAGGGTTAAGAACTTTTTGCCAACGATGGAGGCACTGAACATCTGATCGTCCTGGAATTGATTCAGCTACACAAGACAAGGCAAAGGAAACGTATATAAGATGAATATATGAGAAATATGACGCAAAGTGACAGCATCATCGCAGCTCACCTATTTTCTTCCAGTTCCTCCCGTTAAACTTCTTTACTACGTCAGCTAGCGTAGAGTCCTGCAATGCAAAAAATGAGAGAAACATATCAGTACCCTGCATCTAGTTGTGGAATAGTTCAAAACTTCAGAAACATAGACTAAAAGAGACAATATGTTAATTAACACAATAACACAGCCAGAAAATAAACAAAATGACCACATAGCCACCAACTAACCTCTTTCTCTGTCCAGCCTGCTTGTGATGAACGTTTAGTTTGACCAAAGCTTCTGCAGTCAAAATTACAAACAAAAAATGAATCAATGAGCTATGATAGAGTGAGAAAGTGGCTTCGGAGCAAACAAAAAACTTATACTAAGAGTTACAAATATCCTATAACAAAAGCAAATTCTTTTTGGTTAAGTAAAACAGAACATCACCACGATACTAGGGAGGAAAAACGAAACAATACAGTATAGTAACATCAAAAGATACAATAAACCAAGACGAAACCAGTTCACAGAAAGAACTTGCAGAGTGGGTACCATAAAATCAGCAAGCCAAATTGCATATAATCACAAAATTTATACTACAATGTAACAGTTAACTTCCAAAATTTTTTAATTAAAAAAAAAAACATAATGTCATCATCTGTATCTAAGAACACTTACCAAATCAAAATATAATCATCACTATAAGATTCATCCGCATAACAAAACTTTACGAATCAATAACCTATCTTAAATCTTTACCTTTTGAAATCAAGTTAATTTCACAAATTCACTAGATACACTAATCTTTCTTTAACTCGGCATAAACTCAAGAAATCAATAAATAAAGTCAAAACAAGGTCAACAAAACATAAAAGCAAGGTCAAAAATCACAAGAATCTCACCCACGGCTACAATTGGATCTCGGAGTATTAGCATCACAGCTACTATCTGAAACTGACGAACACGAAGTGAGTCCGAGTAGTTCATCCTTTACACCAGCCATCGCATCTATCAATCCCAATCGAGACACGTTTATCTACATTTACACAAACAATAAAGATGCGTAATCAATACGTGTTTATCTACATTTACGCAATCTATAAAGAGACATAATAAAGACGCATTTATCTACATTTACACAATCAATAAAGAGGCTTAACCGATACGCGTTTATCTACATTTAGAAAAGTTAATAAATAAACCAAAAAAAAAACAAATACGCCTAAATTCACTATTAAAGGTGAAAATTCCCGAAATACCAAAAACATATAAATTTATTACTCTTGTAACTATGAACTAGTTGCAATAATAATACCAATCAAAGTAAAGCATACATTCATCAAAAAAGACCAAAAAGCTTGATTTATAAATGAATTCAAGCAATTAATTATTCAACCTCTCAACTAATTAATTCAATTCAATAGCATTACTAAACATATGACGTTATCCATGTTCAGGTTACCTAGGGAGGGTGAGTCTTTGACTTAGATGTACGCAGCCTAACCGGGGTATCCCGTGACCGTTTATAAACCCCTTATCCTAAAATGTTTACCTAGTGAGGTTTGAACCTCATACCGACAACTAGTAATTAGTTATTCAACCTTTCAACTAATTCATTCAATTCAATAACATTTTATTAAACATATGACAATATCCATGTTCATGTTATCCAGGGAGGGCAGGTCTTTAACTCAAATGTCCACAGCCTAACTTGACCGTTCCCAAACCCTTTTTCCCAAGATGTTTATCTAGTGAGATTTGGACCTCATACCGACCGGTAGGAGTAGGACACATTGGTGGTGGTTATTTGGATAACATTATTAACACCAATGAACATCAAAAACACAAATCAAACATTCAGTTATGTTTCTAACTAAGAACTAGTCAAAACCCGATAAAGCATAAATTTTTCATAACACTAAATCAAAAAAAGTCCAAAATCTTCTATGAATCACTTAAACAATTAGCAGCATTGCTATCGATTTATGAAAAACACAAATTTTTCTATCTATTCTAATTAAGACGCGTTTATCTATATTTACGGAATGAATAAAAGAAAGTTAACGATAAAGATTACGCGCCAAAAAACAAAGAAGGAATGCCCAAATACCAAAACAATTAGTGCAGTTTCTAACTGAGAAGTAGTTATAATAATACCAATCCAATTAAAAACATACATTTTTCATAACATTCATCAAATATTTCTCCAACCCGATTTACGAAAAGATTACAACAACACCAATATGTGAATATCTAACCCCGCGAGAGCGTGCGGGCTATGTGAAGGTAGAATGTAGTCAGTCATATCCGTAGATTCAACCAATTAATTTATCAACCTCTCTCAATTAACTAAACATCAGTAACACCGACAAACATTATACTAAACTAAAATAAGCAGCATTTGTTTTATACAATACAAAGTTCTTCTTAAGATCAAATACAAGATTCCGCATTGTGATTGATAAACTTCAAGACAGTTTCTATACTTAGATATTTTAGATTTATCTAAGATAACTAACCCTTACAAATATCTGAAAAACCAAAAAAAATAAACATAGTTCTAACCTTAATCAGTTTTTTGTTAAGATCGATCCGTTTTTTTTTTGGTTTTTTTTTTTTTTTTTTTAAAAAACCGTCAATAATTAATTTGAAAAAACAAAAAAGAAGATAAGAGGATAACATTTGAAAGAGGTTTGAATTAAAAACACGAACCTGTTTATGATATGATGCTGTTTGCTAGAGAGAGAAAGAGTTTTTAGAGAGAGAGTAAATAAAACTATAAAAATAAAAAATAAAAAGATTCAGATCATGAATGAATGAATTTGAGTAGCGGGAAAACGAATTTGTGGGTATTTAAAGCTTTCAAAATTTGGGCCCGTTTTGTAAGCGTACGTTACAAGATCTCTTTAAGTGGGGACCACTTTCTCTTCTTTTTTTAGTTTGGTTTTTTTTTGGAAATTCTTTTTTGAATTTTTGAAAATGTTTCTTAATTTAAGATAAGTGTCTATTTAAAGGTTGGCAACGATTATAAATTTATATAGTATCTTGTATCTATTTAGGTTTATTTGGGTATTAATTTCGATAGTTAATGCTGGAATTTGCATTTATTTTGATTAATTAATACTTTCTCCCTTTTTAAATAACTGTCATTTTTTTTTTTTTTTTTTTTTTTTTTGAAGTCTTTTTTCTTGAAAATTTTTGACCTTTAACTATTTTTTATTTTTTTTTTTTTATATAATGCTTGATGTAAAATATATAAATTTATTGTGTTTAAAATGTATTTTCATTGTTATAACACAAACAAACATATTTAAGATTAAAATTGAAAAAAAAAAAAAAAAAAAAAAAAAAAAACTTTAAAAAGTCAAAAACATGACAGTTATTTTGAGACATAGAAAGTACTTGTTATGAATGTATTTCCTATTTTGATTTGGGTTTTTTTAATGGAATAGCATAAATGGCAAAAACAAATGCGGGGTAATTTTCAATAACAAATGATGGGTTGTGTTTAAACATACCTTAATTAAAATTTTTGCATTAAATAAAGTAGTATATTCTATAATTATACATATTTTTCATTTTAAACATGGAATGTGATGTTAAACATGGAGTGTTTAGGGTTTATTTAATGCAAAAGTTTTAATTAATAAAGTAGTATATTCTATAATTATACATATTTTTTTATTTTAAACATGGAATGTGATGTTAAACATGGAGTGTTTAGTGTTCATTTAATGCAAAAATTTTAATTAAAGTATGTTTAAACACAACCTCATGGGTTGTAGTTAACAAAACCCTTAAATTAATACTTTCTCCCTTTTTAAATAACTGTCATGTTTTTTTTTTTAAGTCTTTTTTTTTTGAAATTTTTTGACTTTAACTATTTTTTTTTAATATAATACTTGGTATAAAATATATAAATTTATTGTGTTTAAAATGTATTTTCATTGTTATAACACAAACAAACATATTTAAGGTTAAAATTAAAAATAAAAAAAATAAAAAACCTTTAAAAAGTCAAAAACATGACAGTTATTTTGAGACATGGAAAGTACTTGTTATGAATGTATTTCCTATTTTGATTTGGGTTTTTTTAATGGAATAGCATAAATGGCAAAAACAAATGCGAGGTAATTTTCAATAACAGTAACCAAGTATTTTTTTTCTCGATCAAAGGAAGTCATATAATTTTTATTCGATTTTAGACTTTTCGTTAAATATATAACGATTATTCGTTAAGTTTCATCATTTCATGTTCACCGTCGCCGCCACCAACAACCTCACCTCCACCGTGTTTACCCCAACGTCATCACCACCAACCAACACCGACATCGCCACCAAGTGACCAAACCCACCTACCACTCACCACCATCTCAAGCTTACCCACCACAACTTCACACACCATCGCCATAATCATTCACTGTGAATTTGACGGTGGTTGATGGGGTTACGGGTGATGACGATAGTGGTTGGTAAAGGTGATTATACATAGATCTGAGACCGAATCGAATCGAGAAACGGAACTGACCATATGTTGCTCCCGTCCTCGGTCCATCCTTTTCCTCATATTCGTTCCTCGGTCTGGTATGGTCCGGTTCGGTCTTACACACAACCGACCATTATGCTTTGTTGGGACGGACCGGACCGACAAACCGGACTGGACCGGACCGACCCGAACATGGACCAAATGTTTTGGTTTGGTCCTGGGTTCGGTGTTTTGGGCTAAAACAGTTTTTGGTCTAGTTTGGTTTTGGTCGGCGCGGTCCAGTTTTCAGACCCTGATCAACCTTAGTGGTTGGCGTTGAAGGTGATGGCGGTGTCAGGTAGGTATGGTAATGACGTTGGTGGTGGGTAGTGGCGGTGGCGGTGACTATTATGGTGGCGGTGGTGAGTGGGGTTGGTAGTGGCGGCGAAAGAAGACATGAAATTATGAAATTTAAGGGAATCTAGTTAAATATTTAATCAAAATTCCCAAATTGGCTAAATATAGGATCAGTACATCGGGGAAAAAGTAATTTGAATACATCGATTAGAAATTACTTTTAAGTTGGGTACCTTTTTGTGTCATTGGAAATTCAACTTCTTTTTTTGAGATATGTTAATACTTGTTATTATGTGATCATTATGCACATGTTTGAGCACACGGTGCACACCGTTTCTCGCTCGTTATACCTTTAGATTAGCACATACGGCGTCGTCATAGTGCACCAGTGGTTACGCGCCATAGGCGCCCTCGCCATCCGGATAACGAGTGATTTGTATTTTTCTTGTTTCTTTTTTTTTACACTAAAAATGTGTATTTGAGTGTGCCTTTGAGTTTGGTGTGCGTGTTTTTATGTGTTTAGGGTGTGTTTGGCGAAAATTGATGGTGTTGGTGCTGAAAAAGATTAAAAATGTAGTTCTTTTTTTTTTTTTTTTTTTTTTTGTAGTGTTTGCCAAACTAGTTGTAATTGTAGATTAAAAGTGTAAAATGACGTAATTTGACATACAAATAACAAACCCAGTATGAATAAGAATAGTAAATAAAATTATTGATATAAATCATAAATATGTAGCATTGCATGAAAATCCATGTAAAAATACAAACAACGTTAAAATAATGTTAAATTATCATCCACGATGTGCATTCCATATTAAAGTAGCAATATCGTTACGTATCTGCTTCTTCTCGTTAGATGCTCCTTCATAATTGTTTTCATTGTTCGTTTCATGACTATGAATATCGTGAAGTTCGTCTCGTGGTATATAATTCGGATTTCCTCCATCACCGTAAACATCATGTCTTCTTGTGAGCTGTTACAGATGTAGTTATGTAAAGCAAATGTAGCGATAATAACATCAATATGAGTTTGCACGCTAAATTTAGGCATTCCACCAACTCACCAAGTATTTTCCTTTGTTTCTTTAAGACTCCAAATGACCTTTCAATATAACTCCGTAAAGATGAATGCTTGCGGTTGAAAGCTTCTTGCTTGTTGTTTGGTGGCTCATATTCAAACTGAGATTGATGGTATCTTGTCTTGGAATATGAAACAAGATATCCGTTTCTATCAATATATCCTTTATCTACAAAATACTATTTACCTGGTAAAATAGTTAAGAAACAAAATAAGTAATTCTATAAGTAATATAGAAATAAGCATCAAATGAATTTTCTAATTTGTATTGGAATCCTATTGAGTTGGTGATTATTGCAATAATAAATATTAAAAAACTGATAAAGTGATAAAGTGAGCATGAAAAAGGCCTACAAAAAATTCTAACAAAAAAAGGCCTACAACAAATTCTAACATAAAAAAGGCCTGCACCTATATTTAATAAAGTGAGCATGAAACTATTATAAAACTGCAGTAGGCTTAAAAATAACTAACTTGAGAAACATTAACATAAGTATTGCAGTAGGCTTAAAAAAACTGATTTGAGAAACATTAACATAAGTACTGCAGTAGGCTTAACAAAAACTGGCAATTGGCAAATTGTCAACATGTAAAAAGACTGCAGTAGGCTTAAAAAAATCATTAACATAAGTACATAACACATTACTTGACTTGAGAAACAAGTGAAGTAAGCAAAAAAAGTGCAGTTGCAGTAAGCATAGATTAAAAAGAGAGCAGTAGGCTTTACAGCCACGTTGTTTGATCCACAACACCAGCAAAATATTTCATTGTCAAAGCTTATATAGTGTGAATAATACAGGAGGAAAAATTACAACACAGATCTGATACATTTATAACGAATGGGCAGGCATATGAACATTCTTATAGCCAGAAAGAACAAGACTCATGCTTTTGATCATACAAGCCTGCAAGAAAGGGACTAATACCATTTGATCCATAGATCAAACTCAAACTTTAATAGATAATAATACAAGATGATTGATAGCACATGTATAGTTCCATGCAGACTTGCAGATTCCAATTGAACAGTGCCATGCAATACAAAAAACTACAAATATCCACAAACACTTGCCACTGAAAAAGTTCTAAAGATTTCGATCAAATAAAAAAGTTCTAAAGATTACCGGATAGAGGTTACGAGACTAGTTATGGAGCACCACCCAATTGCCTCCAACACGTTGATTGATGGTCGTCTATTATGTAACTGTGAACCGTAGTAGGGTTTTATTATGATTTATAAGGAACGTGGGTTTTTTGGTAGGTTAATAAGGTAATTATACAAAAAATAATCTCTAGCATTTTCTCAAACGTTGGTTGGGTCAACTCATAATTTTAGAGATTATTTTTTCTATAATCTTTCTTAATTTTGGCAGCCAAACGATGCTACTTTTTGGACAATAGATTATTTTTTTTTAAAAAAGCTGTAGCCCCCATAATCTCTCAATAATCTGTGTTACGAAACACAACCTTAATGTGTGTGTGTGTGTGTTTTTTTAAGTTAGGTAAAATAGAGAAAAAGATGGCAATGGGTAAAATAGATGATGAGGGTATTTTTCAGAATTTGTGTTATAAGAATGTTATAAGGTAAAAGCAGACTGGGGATGTAGACGGGACGGAGAATCCGTGAACTACGTAACTGGGTATGCAGCGGGGATGGGGATAACATCAATCCCCGAACCCGAGCTCGGGCCTGATCTTTTTAATATATAAATATATGAAAATTATATGTATAGCCATATAACATTTAATTTTGTATGTATGAGCATTGAAATGCAATGAATATGCATGTGTGATATTTTAAATGATCAAATAATTTAAAAAGCATAAACAATTAAAGATTAATTATTTAACATATTACTCAACCAATTTTGTTCGAATACTCACATACAATACACATTCTTATATTATATGTGTTGTCTCAATATATACGATGCTTTAAAGTTGGATTAACTTCGTAACTAATTTAAATATGAGTGATGTACGTTTCTTGAGACACTTTATGGGTCAAATTGTTTATATTTTCGACGAGTTTATATATTTTTTATGTTTTTTTATAAGGATGAAGGATGAAAATCTTCGAATCATCGTGGGGATTTCCGATCTTTATTGAGGACGGGGATGAGGATGTTAAACTATTCTCTGATAGGGATGGGGGCGGGGATGGGGATGGAGATGGAGAGTGTTAAACGGGGATGGCATGAGAAATACGATCCCAACATTCCCCGCCACGTTGTCATCCCATTAATATAAATACTAGACTTGCTATATTTATGAAATGGAAAAGAAACATTTAATTTGTCATAAATAAAATGTTGACTTTATATATGGTTTTACTAAATTATTGCCAACTGATTATGCCATCTGATACAAAATGAAAATTATGTTTGGTTTGCCTCAATTATATGGGTGTTTGGGATTACATATAAGGGCCCGTTTAGGATTGCTTATAAGGGGGTGTTTGGGATTTCGTCCCTTTACTAAAAACTTGCAAAATTTTAAAAATTACAACTTTAGGCAATTAACACATTCAAGCACTATGTTCCACAATCATTTTATAACAATGTGATTATTATCCAAGTCTAATGTGTATGAAAACAGCTTAGAACAAGATTCTCGGATGAATATCCAAACACCCCTATATGTGTAAGAAAACAGCTTAGAACAAGATACTCGGATGAAATAAAGTTTTCTAAGTGAGTGTCTTATTACCTGCACGAATTGACCAGTTTGAATAATACAAGTCAACACGTCTTGGCTACGTGGCACAGGTGGATATTGTACTCCCTGAAACAAATATAACCGGATTCTGAGTATGTAGGAACATATACTATAAATGCAGATGGTAAAAGGTTTCTTGCTGTAGAAATTCAGATGACTAGGGACTAATAGATGTTCCTTATAGTTCATATGAATGTCCGGTAACAAAGTGTTGGCTATTTATGTTTCTAACAAATAACTAACTGTCCTAAACAGAGACTTAACAAAGTTTTCCTATCCTTAAGCAAGGCCCATTTAATGTTAATTTACCTTTGTAACACAATAGTAGGTTTTTCCTGAATCCCAGATTCTGCCACCAATTATATACTCTCTGTCACAACAAAAAATGGGAACTGCACAACCAGTTGTGACCAATTATTTTAATCATTGTTATGTTGTATGGAATAATTTAGCTAATTAGAATTAAATAAGAAGTGCTATAGGGAATGTGTTCCATCGTTTAACAGAAGTAGGTTGCAGCAATTAGCATCATAGAGCAATAAGCATAAGGAGGGACCCAAACTAACTCTCACAAACCAGAAACTTGGAGACTAAAACATGTTCATATTTTTTCTGCCAAAACGAGAGGTCACTCTTGAAGTATAATTGAGGAATCAACTTGGAAATATGTCTAACTTATTTGATTACGTTCATTATATATGTCACATAAGCCAATCTTTTGTGAAGTCTTTCTTTTTTTTTGGTTGTGGCTCTAAGTTAGAAACTAGGCCAAAAGCTACTGCTTAATTTTGACTATATCCATTTATTATTGATTATATACATCTCATCTAGATAAGTACAATTTGCTGCTATCTTCTTCTATATTTTTCATGTTTTGGATGAATTCAAGCAAGATTCTTAGCAAAGGTATAGACACAATTGACAAACCATTAATTTGACACGTATCTTTTTTTTTTTTACAGTTTGACCTACTAGAAGTGCAAGTTGGAGTCGGAGCAGCCTTCTCATGCAATCGATTCAGATTTTTTGGGTTCTTATTGTCTTTAGTTGTGAAGTATATGTAAGTAGAAGTATGTGCAAGTTTACAAGCAGGGACAACAATAAGTAATTTTTCTGTGAGGTCTTCAACAACCTTTAGGCAAGTGGTGTTCCTTCTTTGATGACAACATCTTTTGAGTTTTTGTTGGAATGTCTTGAATTTTAAAGTGGTTTATTTTTGTTGTGTTTGGTTTATTAATATAAATATAGCTAAAAAGTGGTTTATTTTTGTTGTGTTTGGTCACAGAAAAATGATGCATCAGTTTGTACTAAATTTTTTAAGACCAGTTTCTTATTTATATGTTTTGAGCCATTCAAGTGGGCGACTCATGTGTTTATTCGGTGTTGATCAATGTGGTTGTCATAATTAGAGTCATTCATATGGAGGTAATCTATATTCCGATGTAATTTGATTATAAGCACAAACTTGGAATAGTGACTATAAATTCATTATACCAACAACTATTCTATTTTAACTTTCATGTAATCTTTTTTCCTACATTAATGTAAGACGCCTTTGTTTCTGATATACCCAAGTTACGACTTATAAAATTATGAAGTTTAAAAAGTTCTCCCCACTATGATGGCGAGTTTATATTTTCATTCTTTTCTACAATAACATTATTCAAGACCTACATGTATGCACTCAGTTAGATGATGATTTGACTACACCCTTGACCACAACTATATATGAATTTTAAAAGTTTGTGTACAATATATGACACGATATGTTGGATATAGTAGCGCTGGATATAGTATCAATCACAAACTTCTTTAACTTACAATATGACACGACATGTCAGATTTACGTATATTATCAATCACAAACTTCTTTTACTTACACTTTTTTTTTTTTTATACTTATTAGGTGCTCACGGAATGGACATTGGCTTATCACTTAATTAACGCTAACTACAAACATTTGCTTTTCAAGACCATCAAAATTGGATGCGACGATGCATTGACGTTTATTACATTAATAGTTACAAGCTTAGTAGTTTATAATATCATTTACTTATTACCTATTATTCATTTCAAATAATAATTAAACCCGTTTATGTTCGTTGTTATTCCTTACTTTATTCACACACTTATATTTTCTAAGGAATGTTAGGTGTGCATGGAATTGGCATTTGGTACAAAATTGGTGTTTGCTCACATACGTCATTTGCTATTCAAGACCTTCAAGTTTGTAGACGACAGCGACATCGATGTTTATTATTTTAATTGTTAGTAACTCAATTGATTGTCGAATAATTCATGTATTATCTCATTGTTTTTCTCATATATTAATGGAACATGTTTACTTTCTTCATTTTCTTATTATCTCATTTTCATATTTCTAAATGTTACGAAATTGGTGTTTGCTCACAACTTCTAAAAGACGCTTTAGCTAACATAGCATTTGAAGACGATTACGGTAACTCGGTAAACATGAAAACCTTATTATGCTATTCCTTTGCTCCATAAGATACTAATTAAATGCATCACATAACTTAAAAGTTGTGTCAACAATTCCACACCAATTAAACCAATAAAAGATTAAACGTTCATGATATACAGAGGAAGAAGTCTACATGTTGTTCATGGGTGTACAAGTTGGCTTCTCTGTTGAAGTTTAAGTAACTCCCAATACCGTCTTCCACGGGTTATGAGTCCCAATACCGGCTTCTCTGTTGAAGTTTACCATTTGAAAAAGTATGAGGCACAAGCTAACTTACTTAGCACACATGGTTTCCAAAGTTGGCTTCAATAACGGCATTTCTAAAATGAATTCAAAGTGACAGAAGCATACAATTATATATTTTGGCACAAGAAATGAGCCTCAGGTATTATTGACATTGAACTTGCATATAGCTTACTGACTACCAAAAATAAATGGTTATGATATCATGTTATTAGCTTCACAAAGTCAAGTTGTAAATTGGTTATCATATTAGAATGGACATTGGCGATGGACTATTAGGTGTTTATAGAATGGACATTGACTATTAAATTGAATAACGCTCACAGACGTCATTTGCTATTCAAGACCATCAAATTTGAAGACGACAACGCATGGACGTTTAATATTTTAATTGTTACAAACTCAATTGATTATCGAATAATTTACGTATTATATCATTATTCTTTCATATATTAATGGAGCATGTTTACGTTCGTTGTTTTCTTATTATCTCATTTTCATATTTTTTTAAAAACCACGTGAATTCACGGGTCTTTAAGCTAGTTAATATAAATACCAGCCTTGCTATATTTATGAAATGGAAAAGAAACATTTAATTTGTCATAAATAAAATGTTGACTTTATATATGGTTTTACTAAATTGATGATGTATTCTCTAAACTTTTCAAAAATCTTTATACATATCCAATTTCGTAATAATGCATTTGGGTAACTATAACATTGAATAAATGTTATGATTTCATGTTAACAAGCATTTGTTCTAGTGATATATAAGTTGTACATAAAGTCTCCATCAATACATTAACAAACTTTGGTCAAACTTCGTTTTTTTCTTTTCTTACTTGTAAAAAGCAGAACAACGAGAAAATAGCTTTAGTTATCAAACTTTTAAAC
Source organism: Artemisia tridentata subsp. tridentata (assembly GCA_021014915.2). Taxonomy (NCBI): domain Eukaryota; kingdom Viridiplantae; phylum Streptophyta; class Magnoliopsida; order Asterales; family Asteraceae; genus Artemisia; species Artemisia tridentata. The sequence continues at coordinate 324,491,028 of CP139501.1, read as the reverse complement.
AAAACATAATGTCACCTAATTATTCTAATTTTTAATTTTATTAATCAATGGGCAGTAAATTAGTAGATAATTTAGTATATGTAAATAGTAACACGATGCTAAATTTATAAATGTTATAAACTAGTTACACAGGAATTTTTAGAATTTAAATCGCGTTATCTTGTTATGGGTTTTTACAATCTTATTTGTGGTTATTGAATGTACAAGTATTTTTTTGTATTTTCCTTTAAACAAGTAGCAAATAATCAAATGCTTTCATAAATACAAGTCCCTTTTTCATACTACGGAGTATATTGCTAGCTTCTCCGGCTTTCAGCTACTTTTTAACTCACATACTGATTTTCCATTCTAGTATTATCAGTACTAGCAATATGGTTTAAAAAATAATAAGAATAATAAATAAATAAAAAAAAAGAAAAAAAAAAAGAAAAAAGAAGTTAGAGTTAGATACACTTGTCAGAACAAATTTACAGTAATAGAGTACTACTATCATTTTTGTATCAGTACGAGGTGTGAAGCCCCGCGCTTCGCTGCGGGATGTTCGAATACAAAATTATTGATTTCCGTTGCGACCTTATGCGCAAGGGCGTAACTGTGTAACAGATTAATAACCCCAAGGACATTTTTTTTGAATTTTTTGTTAGTTTTGCGATGGAAAATGTGCTTATGTTGGCGTTTCGTTGCAAACTTAAGTAACGGCCGTTAGTAGGACTAACTATGTAACGGACATCTAACATGAAGGACCGATAATGTAAATTCTATGACATCATTAGTCCCTAAAGGACCTATTTTGCACCGACAGGTAAACCTCAGGGACTGTTGTCGCATTTGAGTTGTTATTTAAATATATATATATATATATAAATTAAAAAAAAAAAAAAGAAAAAAAAATTTAATGACCGTTAGTAATGTACATTCTACTGTTCATAAGGCCCTTAGTAAAAAAAGGATTGCCCCTAGCAATCCCGCAGGCATAGTTTATGCGTACAGTACAGCATCCATTGGTTGGTGGGTGTGCCGCTAACAGAAAAAGAAGTGGCACGAACCAAAATTCATAAATGTACTTTACGCTCTGTTCTTAAGTATTTTTTTAGAGTGAAAAGTAAAGTAAAGAAATCAAAGTAAAGAAAATGATGTGAGAGGAAGTAAATGTAGTGGAAATAATTGTGTTGTTAAGTTTGGAGTGAAAGACAAAGTGAAAGGTACACTCTGTTCTCGAGTTAAGTAAAAGGAAGGAAGTAAAGTGAAAGTGAGAAAGTTTGTGTTCTCCAGTTTTTTTTAGAAAGTAAAGTGAGGTAAAGTGAAGTAAAGTGGCTATTTTTTAGTTATAAAACTTTCACTCCACTTTTGGGGTGAAAGTGACTTTTCTTCCTCTCTCTTACTTTACTTCCTCTTTCTTTCACTTTCATTCATTTTTTTTTCTCTATAACGCAGCGGTAATATATCATAGCATGTTAGTCACTTTTTATATTTTTGAGTTTACATTTACTATAATACCCTTGTACACACACAATAAATACAAATTGGTGAGGGGCACTTTTGTCACAAACATTATTTGATAATGGGACCCAGTCACTTTTCTTCACTTGCAGCTCAATTATGGGCGTAAAGTTTGACATGAAAAAAACAAAGAGCCATAAGTGTGTTTCATGTGCTTCCACTCCCTTTACTTCCTTCAAAAAACTAGAGAATATGATTTTTTTTTGTGATCCTTCATTTACTTCTATTTACTTACTTCCCAAAATCCGGAGAACACACTCTTAGAGTAATTGTACTCATACCAGGCTTCCAGCACGATAATTACAATAACTGGGGGCCCAAGTGTACCATAAGTTTTTGGGCTTCTGATTTTGCAGTCCAGCCACATAACAACTTCTCATAATTTTGAGATTTGTATTTTGTAATGTGTCGTAAGTTCCTTAGGCGGCCACTTCAACTTCTTAAAAAAAGAGAGATTTACTTGTTTAAGTCTGTGTGACGGTAAATTCAAATCACATGACGTTAATTAGTCGACCAAAATGTCAAAAGTTATGATTACCAATAACAATAAAAAAGATTTAAAAAAAATGGTTTTGGTGATAATCAAAGTTCTAAAATGACGTTCGTATTTATCAAAGGATAAAAACTCGCTTATTGCAAAAAAATAAATCAATGATATTAAATCAGTATTACAAGAAAAATACATAAGCATGTCACATTCACTCCCCAAGGCACATTTTATTTTATATAGTGGCGGAACTAGGAGCCAAGTTCAGGGGTAGCGAAATACGAAAATTTGTTTAGGGGTAGCGAAAATTTGTTTCAGGGGTAGCGAAATCGACAAAAAACGTAAAAAATGGCCAAAAATTCCACTACCGGGTAAAAGTTCAGGGGTAGCGACCGCTACCCCTGGGTTACATGTAGTTCCGCCCCTATCACATTCACTCCCCAAGGTACATTTTATTTTATATAATAAGATAACCAACTCTAAATAGACTCATATCCTTTTTGGATCGAATTGAAGTTGAGGTTATACTTGGCTTGTTGATCTGGATAAAATACTCCAAAGTTTTTCTCGAGTTGAGGTTCTTGCTGTTCTCACTAAACATGGCAAACAAATACATCTTTATAGCTCTTCCAGGCCTCCTATGAATACCCCGTGGCACGCGTGCAACCATATTCGTGTAGAATGTACGTGCATTTCCAAATGTCGCTCCAAATGCACCATCTGATGGCCATCCAACTTTTGATATCACAATTTCTACTAAAGGTCATCCGGCCTTCTCCAATGCTGAATAAGTCGCATCTACTATCGTGAAAAAACGATTTTTGTTATCCATTTGTTCCATCTTGTACTACAGTTCCCGGGGATGTAAATGTCGCTTAGCCAAATGATATGTGTTTAAGTATTTTTCTGCGGGTTGAACGATTCTTCGAAGTATCCTCCGGTCTTGATGTCGTCAAGCCCTTCGGATATCTGCTAAGACAGTGAACACGTTAGTCTCGCCCCGAGTGCGACCCCAGAACCAAACTCCGGCGTGAGAGTAAGTATCGGTAGATGAAATAAGAGGTAAGGTAATAAAATAAGTACTGTGTGTAAAAGTCAAGTTCCTTAATGTAAAACTGTTGCTCCTTATATAGGAGACCCATTTTTGTCCCCATCGGATACGTCCAAGTATGATGGTGACATTTTTGAGCGGCAACTGGAACTTTACCCTGTTTGGGTCTTTTCTCTGGTCTGCCATGGTTCCTGTGTCTCTGTCGCTTACTGCTAATGTTAGGTTTGACTTCCTAACCTGGATGTAGCCGTTAGTCCGAACGACCCATGAGGTCCGTCCGGATTGAGGGGGTCCGTTCAGACTGAACCGCTCGGACATATTCGCTAACAGTATGATTGTCTGGAGCTAGCCGTCGTTCCGAACGACCGGTGAGGTCCGTTTAGTTTGGGCCATTCGGCCATATACGCCAACAATATGTCCATAGGATTTCCTGAATAACTATCAAACATAAAACAAAAGGAGACTTAGATGGTGCTTATTATATCTTTATGGGTTTTGCTAACAACAATCTTAATAGTTGTGGTTAAGCAAATAATTTTTATTACAATACCACTATGAATGCCTCTGACTGAATGATACTCCCGAAAAAAGTGGAGACAATACAAGAAATAGTGAATACACAGTTGACACTTGATTGTGATTGGTTGAATTGTAATATTACAAACAATTGTAATTAAATAATGTCTCTTAACCACAACCCTTAGGGCTGTCATTAGCAAAACCCTATTGTCATATATGTAAGGCAGTCTCATTACTCTTGGACGCCTAAAGCAAAAATATGAAATTAGTTATGGATAATTATTAGTGGATGTCCATATAACCCATAATAGGCCCATGACCCATGTTAGCTATTAGGGTTTTTGCCCTAATGTTTGTCTATATATACTCTTTGTAAATCTCATAGTTAATGATCAATAAGAAGAATATTCATTCCCTCAATTCTTGTTCAGAACACGTTATCAGCACGCTCTAAAGTTTTGGTTTTGTTCTTAGGTACTCCTTCTACCGATGTCCTTGATATATAAGATCACTTATTAAGGTACGTCTTGGATAGTATTTGTTTATTATACTATCATATAGAGTTATGTGTCACGTTAGTACTACGTTTATATGAATATGAATGATATTATTATTATTCTATTAAAATCAAAATCAGAGAAACTTTCTATTAATTCGTGGATTGACTGCTAGTGTTCGTAGTATTATGGCATACTTTGTTGTATGTTTTTTATATTATTGTTATCTGCTTAAATCAGTATCATCGTTACTTTTGGCATATATATTTGAGTTTTAATCTATATTAAGGTGGTCTGTTGATATCCTAAAAGGGTTATACTATGATTTGATTATATATAAAATTATATCCTTAACAATAAAGAAAGAAAAAAAAATCAATATCATCATTGGTTTAATGTAACTATGATATGTTAGTTTGATTTAGTATGTCATGTATATGCATGTGCTCGGTGACTAATTACTAGGTCAAGTATAATGTCATTGTTTCACTAAAACTCAGTGTTGTTGTTTTTATAAGGTGGTTATGTTAAAACTTACATCGATTTTTAAAAAGGTTTATGTATTATTTTTCTAACCATAACCAGCGTAGTAGGACATTATTCAAGTAAACTTGTTGTACTTTATGTTTGTCTAGTAATAAAATCAAAACCTAAGATTAACAAGAATGTTTTATATTAATTATTCATGATATGGATAGTATACTGATGGACAAATATTGATGCAATTGAAAAAATTAGTGTATTGTTAGAAACATAAGTCATGGTGCAATATGAGATGATGACTATTGGTCACGAAAATTGGCCTCTTATTGTTATTGGATAAATTATTTTACATAGCTTATTATATTTGCTTAAAGTTTAGTATAATTTAAATTAACCAAACATGGATCGAAGTATATTATCTCATGTACATATTTTACTTGTTTTTGTTTCACCCGGTGTTTTGTTTATGTGTTTTGTTTAACACGTATTTAATGTCAACGTATAGTTATCATGGAGCAAAAACTTGCAAATCTTTCTATTGTGGCTTTAGACATAAGCGGAAAAAATTATTTGTCTTGGGCGTTGGAAGCCGAGACATACTTGGATGCACATGGGCTTGTGGATACAATCCACGAAGGAAAAGAAACAACTAATATGCAAAAAGCCCAGGCATTGATGTTCTTACGACATCACCTTCACGTGGACTTAAAAACTGAGTACCTCACAGTAAAAGATCCACTAGCCCTTTGGAATAAGTTAAAGGACCGATATGACCACCAGAAAACGGTCATCTTGCCAAGGGCAAGATATGAATGGACTCACTTAAGGCTCCAAGATTTCAAAACAATGAGTGAATTTAACTCGGCCATGCATCGCATTACCTCCACATTGCTATTATGCGGTGACTCAATTAGTGATGCCGAGATGTTGGAAAAGACTTTTTCCACATTCCATGCTTCGAATATACTATTGCAAAAGCAATATCGAGCCAAAGGATTCACTAAATATAGTGACCTAATTTCATGCTTACTTGTGGCCGAAGAAAATAATGAGCTTTTAATGAAAAATCATGATAATCGTCCAACTGGTACCGCTCCTTTATCGGAAGCGCATGTGACTACTTATCACAATGGAGGTCGTGGTCGTGGTTATGACCGTGGACGAGGTTATGGTTCTGGTCGAGGTCGTGGTCAAGGGCGTGGCAATGGTAGAGGTAATTATCATGCTGTTAATCATAGTGTTAACTTTAAGAACAACAATGGCCACAAGAAGTGGCAAGATAAGGAAAAGAATGGAGGAGATGAAAAAGAAAAGAACATAATAGCGGATTCATGTTATCGTTGTGGCACTTTTGGTCATTGGGCAAAGCAATGCCGTACACCCAGGCATCTAGTTGAACTTTATCAAAATTCTATCAAGAACAAGGGAAACGGGGTAGAGTCAAACTTTGTTTATGATAATAAAAATGATATCCCCGATGGTCCTAAAGACCATACTGATGATGAAACTTATTTGGAAGCTGATGATTTTCTTACAGATGATTAATTGGTAGAGTCAAGCCATGAATAATTTTTCTTTCAGTGTTTTGTTAGGAATTTTCTTTAAGTGTTTGGTTTGGAATTTTCTTTAGGTGTTTTTCTTAGGCTTTCTTGATTATGTTTGGATTCCTATTATTTTTGGCTATGAATGTTTTATTAGGCTTTATTTTATTTCTTTGGTGTCCATTATATTTTTTTTTCGAATTGATAAATGCTTCAAGACTTCAATCTGTCTTTACTTGACACATACCAATTTTATAATAACACATAACCTATTTAAGGCTATCTAGTTTGTTATGTGATCTGAGTTATAAACATGTTTATAGCAATATAGTTGAATGACGTATACATATTTTATTTTACATATTATTGTTTTGTGGCCAAGCATAGTAACGTGCATAATTTATTTATTAATTTTTGTTTTTGTAAATTCTTTAATGGACATTATGTTATGATATATGATGTATATGTGTTAAGAATATTGTGCAACTTGTATTGATTGGCAAACCGGTTCGACCATTCCGGTTTAGTGATGATGCGAAATATATAGAAGAATGATGTGTTTCTTCCAAGATAAATTTTTATTGTTCTCAGTGGAAGTTGGTTATTTACTTATCACCATAAAATACAAATAAGGACTTGCTTCCTTAAATTGTGGAAAAATATAAAGGGCATGTATGTAGGCCTATACATGTGCCATATGGATCATTTTGATTTATAAAATCGATGCATCGTCAAAATGATCATCAAAGACGCAACTTAAGATTAGCGTGATTAATGGCTCGGCTTATAAAATGCGAGCACGGTTTTCCAAATTAAATTATTAAAAATGGTGGTGAAAACTTCCAAGTATTGGGCGATTATTGGAATAAGTGTTGAACATAAAAGTAGCCCATGTTCATACGCGAATTGCTTTTGTTGAAACGTTTATAAAACGTCTTCAGTTGATTGCAAAGCCAATAATATTGTGAGAACAAAACTTTTAGTTTATGGGGCATGTTATGACATATGAATCGCATCTTGCCAACAATCTATAATGAATCCTCCCCGTTAGAATGGTTTTGGTCACAAACCAAATTTCCCATGTGAGATTTTGTAATTGTGTGATATATAGTAAATACACCACAACACACAAAATGGGATATTTAAATTGATAATTCATTCAGGGGGAGAGAATGAGCAGCGAGAAATATGGAATGAATTATGATATAGATGTTGATCCTCACATTAATGAATATGAACTTAAAGTTCAAGGGACAAATAACATTCCAGATATAGTAAATGCCAGACATATTTAGTGACCTAAAGAAAGTGACAAGATCATATTATGCTGCTATTGCTCCAATTACAATGTGTGTCCCAACAGTAAAATCATTGATTGGTAGTAAGTCTATGGCACGTCTGCAGCGTGATAGACGAATCGATTCCAAATAAAAAGTCCTCGAATGAATAGATAAAATGGAGCAATAAATTAAGATGGTCGAATCGAGGTAATAAAGACCCCATAATAGTCTCTGAAAGAAAAACTAGACATGAAAGGATATTGAAAACCCCGGGTACATGAAAAAAAACTTTGAGATCTCAACAAATGATAGAATATAATGTCTAGTAAAGTGTGGAATCGAAAAGAACTGAAACGACGTCGATAATACTGTAATAATAATGCGCATGATAAATACAAGGTGAGGATCTTGGATATCTACAAGAAGTGTAGTTGTAAAATGAATGGCCAAAGAATATAAAGACGCAAGTAACTAATGAACTATGAAAGTCTGTTATGATGAAACATGATTATTGGGTGAAATCCATACACATGAATGTTATGAGAAAGGATATTTAATGTTATGTCTGGCAATATGAGAAATAAGTTGTATGCGTCTAATATTATAAAACAAGAGCTCATTTTTGTTGAGATTCCTTAAGGAATATAGAATGCATGGAACACGTGTCATGATTTAAAATTCTCGAGAATAGTAGTTGATCAAATTGAACCACAGTAAATCAAATATTTCAATATTTTCAAGGTACAAAGGATATGAGTTTATATTTTACTAACCCGTCAAAACAAGTTTAGTTAGTTTTGCAGATGCAGGATATATGTTTAACTTACAATGATCGATCTCAACATGGATATATTGTTACAAGTGCGAATATTTTTCCTGGCATTTGATAGAGCAAACAATCAAGGCGACTTCATCAAACCATACATAAATTCTGGAAAGGAGATAGCAACTATTGCATGAAGATAATGTAGCATACCTTGCTATATTCAAGTAACGTTACATCAAAGGCGACAAGACACTTCTCATTCCAGTGATGATTTCGTTGACCTATTTACAAGATACCAAGTGATGTAGTCATCAGAGGGAGATAATACGCGCTGCACTCTTTTTGTCCTTAGTCATGGTTTTGTCCCACTGGGTTTTCCTGGCAAGGTTTTTAATGAGGCAGCATTCCCTAAGCGTATTAACAATATGGACATCCAAGAGGGAGTGTTATGGATAATTATTAGTGGATGTCCATATAACCCATAATAGGCCCATGACCCATGTTAGCTATTAGAGTTTTTGCCCTAATGTTTGTCTATATATACTCTTTGTAAATCTCATAGTTAATGATCAATAAGAAGAATATTCATTCCCTCAAATCTTGTTCAAAACAGAAATAAGGTACATTCGACTAAATATTTTTGTTCTTAATTAAAAAAAGTAAAATAAAGGACTTGTCAAGAGTTATTCATTACACAAATCAATAAGTTTAAACCATGATAAGCAAAATGTGTATAAAATTATCTAGCAATTTCAGATATCCGAAATTTCTAATAACGGTCATGTATCTCTAATATCCGAAAAATTGGTATCAAAATATTTGAACTTTTGGGAAACTTATACATGAGTTTCGAAAGTGACAATTCATATATCCTAATTTTTATAATAAATCCCCAACAAATTTTGGATATCCGAATAAGGATAGTTTTGAACACCCCTAATTGTAGACTTGCATATAGAACACTATGTACTCACCCCAAGTTCTTTCCCGGTGGTCATCGGAAGATTCTCCAGCTCAACAACATAGAGACCATTTCTCGTGTTGGCTTCTGCGTGATCGTCACTTCATGAATGGAAGTTCGAAAAGCAAAACATCCGGGCTAAGAACACAAGAACGATAAGCCGGTATCAAGAACATGGACACCATTTTTTGAAATGGTTAGTAAATTAACGTGTCTTCTCAAAATAAAAATAGAAGGAATGGTTTGAACTTTGAGGGTGCGTTTGGTATCTCAGAATGCGAATCAAGAAATGAATTTTCATTACAATCATGTGTTTGTTTAAGATGTGAATCTTTTAAATACGGGAATGAAATATAGATATGTTCCATACTTCATATCACTAAAAAACGGAAGGTATGGATCTTTCATTCCTGAGTGGCCCACGTTATACCTATATCCATACCCATTGTAATTCATGACAACATACCAAATGCACCCGAAGGTTTTTATTCACATCTCTCATATTCTTATCACGGTCTACAATTTCTTGATTCCCTCCTCTAACCAATTTTTTGGATTCTTGTAGTAAGTAGTGACAAGATTCTCAAAAGTCTTTGATTTATATATTATATTTGTTGTAGTTACAAGGTTTTACATTAAAAAAAACTATAAATCTAAACTTCATAATTTTAATCATCACGTATAAGAAACAAATATAACATATATAAATATTTATATTCAATAAATTTGAATTATCTTTAAATATTAAATTAAAGTACTCAAACAATAAAATTATTAAACATAATTGATTATAATATCCAATTCGAGCAAACATAGTTGAGATATTCTTATCCATTGTCCAAACCTAATAAGCGTTTAATAACCTGTGCGTAAACGTGTTAAAAACTAGAATACAAATAAAGATAAATAATTTAATTGTAATACCAAAACCCGTCGATGCACGAGATTATAAGTATTAAAATGAAAACACGATTTATAACCACACACCAAACAAATTTAATTGAAAAAATGTTTTTGGTGATAATTAAAGTTTTTAAAACGGCATTCATAATATTGTTTACGGAAAAGAAACTCGCTTATTGCACAAAAATAAACATGATATATTATTTTACCAGTATTACAAGAAGAAAAACATAAGCATATGATGTTCACTTCCCAGGTACATTTTATTTCTTATACAACCAAGAACAAGATAATAATCTCTATTTTGGACTCATATCCTTTTTGGATCTAATTGAACTTGAGGTTATACTTTGCTCGTTGATCTGGATAAAATATTCCGAAGTTTTTCTCGAGTTGAGGTTCCTTGTTGTTCTCATCAAACATGGCAAACAAATATGTCTCAATAGCTTTTCCAGGCCTCTTAGGAGTACCCCGTGGCGCGTGTGCAACCATATTCGTGTAGAAATTACGTGCATTTTCAAATGTTGCTCCAATATCACCATCTGATGGCCATCCCGTTTCCGATACCACAATTTCTACAGAAGGTCCTCCCGCCTTCTCTAATGCTGAATAAGTCGCGTCTACTATCGCGTCAAAAAGATTCTGGTATCCGTTTGCTCCATCTTGTACTACGGTCCCTGGGGATGTAAATGTCGCATAGGCTACTGATATGGCCGTTGGATTTCCTGTATAACTATCAAACAGAAAACAAAGAATACTTGGATGTAAATTAACAAAAAGATATACTTTTTATGATAAACCAAACAATAGAATATAACCAGTAACACACCAAAAGAAATGTACCCGAAATATGGATAGACATTGACAAGCAATGGTGCCTTTATGGCTACTAAGAACCCGATAATCGGGTTAAGATAAGACCTAGCATCATCCCTAAATGCACCTTGTGAGGGTGGATAACTGACTCCAATCAAAGTTGTGTCGACTGAAGTTGAAACTTTGATTTGATCTTTTAATCCATAAACTGAAATGACTTCATGAATATTGGTCAAAGCAGGGTGCACCAATGGAGCGAATGTAGTATCAGATGGCTTAACCTCATTTCCAACTGCTATATAACGAAATTTGACATCAGGTAAGCTTGCAACATTCCTCCATACCCAATCAAATGCATTGTCACGACTTGCAGCAACGTATGCAAGATCTGAATTAGGGACCCCTATCATCACTTCAATGTTGGATCCTCTTAGTGCTTGTAGAACAGCTTGATTAGGATCATAGAGTCTCATCCGCTTGATATTTTGCGACTTATATAAGCTTATGACTTGTGCTGGGGTTGGAAGATTTTTTCCAAGCAACCCATAACATACTCCAACTTGTGCTTCTGCATAGATTGACATCTTACTTATTTAGACAATTTAAAACTTGTATTTCACGAGTTCATATTTATACAATGCCAAAAGATACAACATGGGACTAAAAGGTAAACAATGAAGTTAAAATCGCGCAAACGTTAAAATGATCAACCAAACCAAACAAACCGTAAATACGGTTTGGCTATGACATGATTTCTTAGAAGATAATAGTCACAAATGGTGGTATTTGTACGGTTTTCAACTTTAAATGTATACTATCGTTTATATTTTGAAACTAAAAACCTCGTAAACTCACCCTCCATAGGTAACCTGAACATGAAAAAACCTCACTTAATTGTTTACTGTTTTTATTTTGAAACTAAAAGAAGCAAATACGTACAATGTACTTGCATCCAACGCAAGTAAGAAAACAAAGAGAGATACGAACCTGTTTTATCTAAGAATGCAACAAGCAGACCCAAAAGAAGAAGTGCAGAACCTATAGAAGTCATAGTTAATTTGGTTGTGTAACGTTAATGAGCATATACCAGTTTATATAATGAGCAAGAAAACCATATAAGAATATAAATATTCAGGCGGCTGACTCAAGATAAGAGGGATGAGCATGGGTCCGGAACCGGACCCGATGGATTCGGGAACCAAATTTTTTGAAAAGTAGGAACCGAGAACCGAACTGAATATAGTTTTCAGTTCCAGTTCTTCAGATCTACCCGGCTAAGAACCGATTTTCTTAAAATTAAATTAAAACCCTCGTGCACTAATGAATTTAGCCTATAAAAAACACAAAAGATTTGAATTTTTTATAATTAAGCGTCTTCAAACATTTGCGTTTAAACCCATAACATTTAACAACCAAAGCATAAATTCAAACAAACGATCACTTTATAGTTTCACATTCTTCGGAATTTTAACAAAACAATAAAGAATAACAATCCGAAGAACAAAATAAAATTATTTCAAACTTTGTCTAACCAAATAACCAAAACTGTCTATGGTTTCACCGTTTGTTTCCCTTTATTTCTTCTGGTTAATTTCTTTAATCGTTCTTCCATATCTTTCACAATCTCATCGTCTTTGATATGGATGAGCTAAAGAGCCAGAGAACCAAATCGTAACTGAGTTACCGTAAATGAGTTGAGATTTTGTTAGATCCAATCAAGAAGTGTCATTTTACTTGCTTATGCTTTTAGAAACAAATATTCCCCATGAAATGTTTTGAGCATGGGAAGTAAAAAATGACATGTTTTTAGAATTATTGGGTATTCGGTTCAGGAACTAAGAACCGGTGAATCTAAACCAAACCGATCCAACAACCAAAAAAATCTCAAACTCAAGATCCGGAACCGAAATCGTCGGGTCTTAATCCAGTTTAGTTCTTATCGGTTCCAGTCCGGTTCTCAGTTCTGATCTTGTTCTCTGGTTCTTTTGCTTATCCCAAAATAAGATTATAAAATAGTGGCGAAATAAGTAAACTTATGATTTTTTTAGCAAGTTGAACTTTGTATAGTGGGAAAATAACTATACAAAAACAAATACCGAGGCTTCTATTATGCATATATGAGTAAATTGCAAAAATCGTCATTGTAGTTTGGCGAAATTGCATGTTTCGTCTTTATAGTTCGAAAAGTGCAAGCGACATCCTTGCGGGGGAACCTTGAGTCCGATTTTGTCATTTTCTAAACTGAAATTACTAAAATACCAAAATACCCTCATTATTTCCCTTATTTTTCTTTCTGTTGATGATGGTATTTTAGTAATTTTAGTAATTTCAGTTTAGAGAATGATCAAGTCCCAAAGTTTCCCACAATGATGCAGCTTGCACTTTCCTAATCATACTAACGGAATGAATTTCGCAAACCACAAGGATGATTTTTGCAATTTACTCTGCATATAATAAAAGACTACGATCGTATCATATGTTTTGGCCAAACACTTCTGAATCCTGTATCCATATTTTAAAGGTTAGTGTCTCTCACAAAGTTTTAAATCGACGAACAAACATGCCTTTCAAAATAATAATAATAAATAATAATAATAATAATAATAAAAAAAAATAAAAAAAAAAAAAAAAAAAAAAAAAAAAAAAAAAAAAACGAACAAACCTTGACTCCGTTCAAGCACAAGTGCCAACTCACCATTTCTGAAAACGACCAGCCCACATGTCTAAAAGTTAGTATATATAATATTGGCATATTCATAGTATCCAAAGAATTGCAATTGGTGGGATGAAAACTTGTAATAACACCTTATTCATCCTTTGTATTTTACGTTTCAAAACAAAAGCTAACATTGGCATATTCATAGTATCCATTGAATATATATATGCATGATTATGTATTACCACATCATATTCACACGAAGTTCTTTAATGGCGGCCTAGCTACTTGTAGTTTTATATGCAATTCTATCTCGGACAATGTTGATGTCTGAACTTATATACATGTCGATGTTTGTCTGGTTCTTACTTTTTAAGGTCAAGTCGTATAATAGAAACGAACTTTTCTTGTTTTACAAAGTTAGGTACGTTAGTTTATGGACATTATTTTAGTAGTTGTATGTTAGGATCGAACTCAAGATTACGGGATTGCACACTTTACGTATGAGAACTAAAGATTAATAATTTTATATAAAATGTTATATTTAATTATTAATTATCAAAAACGTATAACGAACGTTAGTATTTAACGGAAAGTGACTAACGATCATTAAATAAGAAAATGAAGGGACTAGAATGAAATTAGATGTCAAGAAGGTTCCGGATCTACCTATTTTATGTAGGCCGATCGGTTTGTATTGGGTTTACCTAATCCAAACATAACTTGGACTCTAAGTTTCTTCTAGTATATAAGCAAACCAAGGATTATTGTTTTTGTATCTCTTGTGCACATAAACTAAACCCTAAAACGTTTTCTTTCCTTGTTCTTTTTCTTGATCGATCGACTAAAACCCTCAACAAGGGCCGATCGATTTTGTTACTTAAACAAAACGTTTGGTTTTAAGTTTTGTGATTTCTTTACTTGCATAACTTTAGTTTGTTATAGTACGTGTGTACAAGAACGTGAATCAAACACACTATTATTTGATTCTTGGATTGAATTGCAAAATCGGTAAGGGGCAATTCGTGTAATCCTTATAAACCCTAATTAGGGTTCATCACTATTGTTGTTTGGTTATTTAATTTGATTAGGAACCATAGGTTTAACATTTTTATGTGTTTAAGTATGCGATCTTGTGGCAACTTGCTAATTGTTAGGTAGAATCCATGCAAACGTGCATGTTTGGCATGGATTCATTGTTGTGATGATTTAAATTGTTTTTCACATGTAATTTAATTGATAGATGTCGAATTGGGGAAGACTCCAATAAATTAAGTAATCAATTATGTGCTATGTGGTGTATATTTAATTATGACTAACGCAATCGATACGTCGATGCATGTGGCTCACTTACCTTTGTAAGTGATAGTCTTAGTTAAATATATACAATATAAACCTAGAATTCATTATTAATAGGTTTTATCAAATAAAGTTTGCATGTGGCTATTTGTTTACATAAATTAATTGTTAAGTTATGTGCGTTATTTAGTTGTTTATTTTTATTATTACTTGTTTTTTGTTTAATTGTATGACATGTTTTAAGCAAAAAAGGGTAATTTTTGAATAGAAAATAAATGGACTAAATAATGGTGAAACTTGATGTGATAAATTATGAATCTTGCAAAGTCTTATGTGCCGATAGTGGTTCGCTTCGCACGGTAATTTTTTTTAAGACTTAAAGTCATAAACTTTTAATTGAGTGATGAGTTTTGTACCAATAGTACGAACGGCTCACCCAATTGTGACAAACTATAAGAGGGGTATAAGTAGGAACGGGTTTTTAATAAGCTTCGCGCTGACCTTTGTTTCTACGCTCCTTTGTGCGTCAAATTGGAGCTACCAAGTACGACTATTTTTATGTACAAAATCATCTTAAGGGTGAATTGACCTAAATTCCACGTGCCACTTTGTGGTAATTATCCGAATAACTTGGGTCTTTTGACTCATGCAGTAGTAGGATATAGTGGGCGATAATTGTAGGTAATTCTTTGATTGGTGAACCCAATACCTCAATTAAAACTTTGTTGATTTAATCTTAGCTTAAATTGGTAAATAAAAAGGTTTTGAAAAACTTATGATACGAAGATGTATGCATGCTTCTTCGTACATATTTTGATTATAAACATAAAAAACTAGTACCCTTAAAATTAAGTTAATGCCATCTAATTAAAAGAACACTTGAATTTGTAATTTACGTCATGTGAGAGCTTGGACTAGATTACAATGGAAAGGTAAATTTCATACTTTCATTACTAGCAAATCAACTGATGTAATGAGACTATGTTAATTAACAGTTTTTTAATTAGACGACTTAATTGAGTTGTAAGTGAGAGCTTGGACTCAAGGCATAAGATGAGGATAAAACATGCTTATATTGGAAATTGTTTGCTAATATAAATCCCATAATGATCTAGGAATTGGAAATTGTTTGCCAATTATTGTTCGACAGATTACATTATTTTATACTTTCATTACTAGCAGATCAACTGATGTAATGAAACTATGTTAATTTGGATACTAGTTTTCAAGAAAATAGTATGGCTATATGAATATTTCCTTGGGTATTTTATTTTCTTGAAAATTGTATTATCGAAAATACTAATATTTGAACTTTCTTTATCTGTAGAAATGGCTTAAAACAATAACACTACTATGAGTTCTGCGTTCAAATCATTCTTTGAACGAGAAAAATTGACTGGCTCTCAGAATTTCAATGATTGGTTTCGCTCACTCAAGATTGTCCTGCGAGTGACAGATCAACTTGAATACTTATATAAGCCTTGTTCTGCTGAACCTACTGCTGAAACTTCAACTGATGAGGAAAAAGCATTGTGGAAAGCTGAGTTTAAGACACATAATGATGTGGCCTGTTTGATGTTGGGAGCGATGACACCTGCTTTACAAAAGCAGTTTGAGAATTACTTCCCTATGGACATGCTAAACGAACTCAGAAAAATGTTTGAGAAACCACAAACCGTTGAGGTCTATGATTTGATGGAATCTCTACACGGTTGTAAGCAGGCAGATGGTGAACCTGTAAGTGCTCATGTGTTGAAAATGAAAGGTTACATGGATCAACTACAAGCACTTGGCAAGGTCTATGAACAAGACATTGCTATTAACTTAATCAATAGATTCCTAACTAAGGAATTTAGTGGTTTTGTGCATAATTTCAATATGCATTGCGTGGGGAAGACAGTTTCTGATTTACACGCACTGCTTATTGATTACGAGAAAGGTTTACCACCAAAAGCTTCTACACCCCAGGTACTTGCTATTCAAGGGGGTAGAATTAACAAGCCAAATGCGAACAAGAAGGGTAAGGGAAAGGGAAAGACTGATAAGGGTAAGCAAGTTATGGCTTATCAACCTCAAACCAAGAAAAACCCTCCTAAGAAGAAGGATAATGTAACCACCCGTAATTTTCCGAATATATTTTTATACGAGACTTTCCCCGTTTCTCATAAACGGATCCTTTCTAAACTCTTTTGACTCTAAAACGTGAAATTGATCTCGCGAAACGTGAAATTCGTACACAACGCGTACTGGCACAACCGACGATTTGTTTTGATTATTTTATTATTCGTGAGAAACGAGGCGTATGAATAGTCGTTTTTATTGGAAAAATTATTCCGAGCGCAGTGGTGAAATCCTCGTGTTTTGAATCGATCGTTTTCTATCTTAAACAAGCCCCGAGACTCATTTCATGAAAGATAGCCTAAATTACAACTATGGTCCCTACAGTAAATTTTATCCCTCGTACCCTAAACTTTTGTTATTTACACTTTGGTCCCTGGAGTTTATTTAACCTAACCTAGCACTATAAATACTTTGCTATAATAATTTTTAGTGTATCATTTCATTTTTTTTCTTCCTAGCCGACATCTCTCTCACCTCTCTCCTCTCTAATATTTTTCGGCACCAATTTCCGGCCACACCGCCGCTCACCCTACTACACCGCCACCACCACCTTGCTTATCTCATCATCCCCATCATTTCCTTATACTTCACGCGCCTCATTTCTTGTTTTCCTTTTCGTTATTCGCCATAAAATTCGAAGGTAAGAATAGATCGAAGTCGTTCAGGAGTTTGCTTGGTTCGAAGTCACCACGCACCACCACAGCCGCCGTTTTATTCTCCTCTCCTCCTTCTCTTTCTCGACATGGTAAACCGAGAAAGCCCGTCTTTTATATTTTTATATATAACCGATTATAGTTATTGTTTTTGAATAACCAAGTTGTGTCGATTTGTTTCGTTTTTCGTAGATTAAAAACCGATTTATGTTGTTATTGTTTGTCGTGGAATTAAAACTTTATATGAAATGAGTTTATAAATTCGTGATTTAAAAACCGGATTTGAATGATGAAATGGGTAAAGGTTCGTGTGGTAAGAAAACGTTCGAGTTGTATGATTTATTCTGTTCGAACTACTGATTTTGTATGGTTGTGTTTTTGATTTAGTCGAGTTGGACAAGTTTGGATTGTGATCTTGTTGATTCCAGTTGGTTGTTGTCGTTACCGGTTTGAAGCCGAGACCAAGTGGTCTCGGTGTGATATAGGTTGTAATATTCTTGGTTCCTCGTTGTGTTGTTTTCAGTCGAATTATAAGCTCATAAGCTTATGGACTTATGGTTTGAGGTCGCCGGGTTGCGGCCCTTGGTCCAACCACACCCACGTAGGGTGTTGTTGTGTTTGTAGTGGTTTTGGTTCTCGGTGCAACAAAGGAATTCACATAGGGCGCATTTTGTCTTGGTTAGTTAATTACTGAAAATGGTTTTGAGTCTATGTTTGGATTGGATTGTTCTTGAGTTTAACAGCCCGATTAGGGTGCGTTGGGTTTAAAAATGGGCCGAAGCCCATCGAGATTTAAATGGATTTTGTGGGTTAAAAATAGTATTGTTGCTTTTAAATAAAATTTAACATATTCGGGTTGGACTCTTGTAATATTAGTACGTTTCGGATTATATTTGAAATCGTGATTTGAATTTGAATACGGATTTTGACTATTCTACTTGGACGTTTGGAAAATCATGGGTTGTTATCGGATGTACAATATTAAATATTGGATTCATTGAACATAATGTCTTGAGACGGCGTAATATATTAAACTCGAATAGAATTTAATATATTAGACTCGGACCAGACACAAAATCTTTAATAAAACCAAAACTAATATTCACGCAAATGAGACTTATAAAATATTGTAATTTCAGATTTGGTTAATCCAAGTCTCAACGATTTGGGAAAACTGATTTTAATAGTTAAACTCTTTTCTATTTTATAATACGTTTACCTTTTATACAAATTATTTGGGGATAACGGGGTAAATGTTGAAACGTACAAACTGATTTATTTACTTGAGGTATTTGGTTGTCTCTAGCTTCTAGGTTGTCTCCCTTGGTTTGAGTTCTCGTCGGTATTCTCTCGAGTTTGTTGATGTCTCTTGGTGCGTGCGTGCGTATGCTCTAATTTATACCCACGGTATGTCGTTGTGGTTTTAGCAGTATTCAAGTTTTAAATTTATATTTAGCCGACTTATCAATAACACACACACTTTAACGAGCAGTGTACCCGGTCAGTATGAATATAATGGTAAGTAGAGTGCCGATCACTAAGAGTGTAACGTATTATCTAGTTATCCTAATCAGTATTTTAATATATTAAGTTAGCTATACAACCTAATCTAACGCAAGGGGGTTCAGCCTGAGAGACTGGCACGGATTGGTTGCAATTAAGTAATAAACTAAACTAATGAGCACGAATCAGCGAGTAGCACACACGTACACAGATAAATACATGAGACAATAAGAAGACCTGTCCTGATAGTTAAGTAGCTTGTCACTTGTTTTATTGCTAGTTTTATATGAAGTGTATAGTTCGATGCAACGCACCGAGATTAAGTCCTTTCTCGTTGGTTCTAATCTTATCGGCGAGTAAACCCTTAATGATTACTTATGACTATCCCATTTATCTTTCTTCCTACTTTTCTACAGACGATAGAATGCATAGGCGATCTAATAAATAGGCGAGGAAGGGGCATGGCGACCCAAGCAATGCTCAGCTAGACACAGAGGTTATCAATGCACTAATAAAAGTCACCAAAGACATCAACATATAAACTTTAATTAATGGGAAAACAATTTTAAGGGGAGTCGAAGTGCATGGTTATCCATGATCACAAGCCCATCAATCCTGACCAATTAAAGTGTACTAATACAATAAAACAAAACTACTTAATGAATTAAATACATGCAGGACCTTCTTACAGCTCTCGTATCTTCATTCAAGGTGTGTCTTGTGCTGCTACTTCGACTGAATTCGGCCTTAGGTTTCTGTGGTCTTCGGTCTTCTAAAACTGTCGAACTAGGGCTCTTGAAATTCGTCTGTCTTTGGGGTATTTATAGTTTCTGTCTGAGGGTAAGATGCGGCGCATCTAATAAGTAGATGCGGCGCATTGACTTAACTTCGCGTGGGGTCCAAGATTAATATATTCAGGAATATTCGTACACCGCCTTGAGATGCGGCGTATCTCCATTCTTAGATGCGGCGCATGTCCTTGCTGTCTTGGATAATATCTTGTGAAATCTTGATAGTGATGCGCCGTATGTAATAAGAAATATGCGGTGCATCTGGAGCAGAATGTCTTGATCTTGTACATTTCAGTAGACTCTTAACTTCTTGCGTGTTTTACTCCATAATTAGTCCAAAATCGCCAAGTTTCACAAAGTACTTGTTTTTACCTGAGAATTACAAAAGTAAACATTAACGTATCAATTCTCACAGATAATATAATAAAACAAGTCAAATAAATAGGATAAATGACGGTAATAAAATGTACTTATTTGAGTTCATCAAATATCCCCCCACTTGAACTTTACTTGTCCCCAAGTAAACCTTAGAATTAATCTTATGAAAATGTATCCTAAAAGATATTAGGATTTATTTTTATATTTAAGCATGTATTCATTTTTGTCATAATCACACAACTAAACACTTAACGAATTAGAAGTAAAATAAAATAATTCTGATAAAAGCAAATCTAATCGTTTAACTGTCCAGTCGTGACGAATATTCTATCATAGGCTTGGCAAGTATACACATCTCCCCCACTAAAGCCAAGGAATAACAAGTCTAAAGCGGTAAAAAGGGTTTGTAAGGTTAAGGGTTAATCATTCTTCTTAATCTCTATCGATCTCAAATTTCAGAAAAGGCGACAAAATCACAAATACATGATCGAATCCACGAACACGATACTTGCAATTGCTCAAATCCTTAACTCGAATAGGCTAAAGATAGGACCAAGTAATCTTCACCAATAATATTATATCAAAAAGGGCGACAAAATCATAAATACATAGCCGAATCCACGACTACGATACTTAAGATTGCTCAAATCCCTAATCTCAATAAATCAAAGGTTTGGATAAAGAATAATATAGGGTATGGATAATATTTGGGATACAAATTGGTGTAAAATGAAAAATAAACAAAACAGGTAAATTAAAATCCTAAGTGTGGTTAATCACTATCCCAACCATCCCATGAATAAGACTCATATCATAGAATAACTCACGCTTTAACACTTGAAACACACGCTTTAGGTAGACACGAATTATACTCAACAAAATCTCAATCAAGGAATAACCTTTAGTTGGCGTTCCCATAACGTTCAACTCCCATTCAATCCATAGATATAATATACAACAAATAGTGGTGATATCGACCACTTAATACAAAACTTTACATAAGTTGGTTAAAACAAGCTTCCAACTTTTCTTTTTTTCTTTTTCATTTCTATTTTTTTTTTTTTTTTTTTTTTTTTTTTTTTTTTTTGACATAAACATAGATGTGTAAAATTTCACCACATCACTATAACTTTCTTTCCGGATAATTTTTCCATACTTTTCATTCTTCAGAAATAACGGTAATAGTGAAAGTAGTAAACACACGAAAAATAAACTCAAAGATATACAATATTTACTTTCACTCCAATTGCATTGTGCAATTTCCCAACCTAACCATAGATAATGAATTACGCACGCGAACACAGGTAATGTAAGGAAACACACTTTGCCTAAAGCAATTAACCAACCACGGATTTTAATCTACAGGGTAGGCTAAGGTGTAAGGGTGTAACGAAACATTATAACAAAGGTGTAAGAAACGAAAGGAATGGCTCTGAGTGTTTTTCTAGGGGTATCTTACTCTAAAAGTGAGAGTAACAAAAGGGTTTATACGGGGGTTAACTAACCAGTGTAGTTAGTTAATAACACATAACATATAAAGGCTATTTGGGTGTAATCCTAGAATTTACCAATTTAGACAAGTCATTCCAATTATATAAATAATACTTATTATGGTGGTCTCGAATAGTATACAAGCCAAGTTCTAAAGTTTACAAGTCACCGGCACACTCATAGATTTGTGAATTTTGAAAAATCACAATTTTTGAAAATAACGTCATGTGTGCAGCTATGCAACTTAGATCTTAAACAAAAACATGCTAAAAATTTTAAATTTTGATATATTAAGCACATTTTAAGCATATTTTGAAAAAGTTTAGGACAAGTAAGTGTTCTAATTCTCCAATCCCCCCACTTAAGTTAAACAACGTCCTCGTTGTTTGTATCAAGGATTAAAAACTGGAAAATAAAAGAATTAGAACAGAAAAACTCCCCTGAGATTTGCTCGGTATGATCCTCCATTATTTGTATAAGAGCAAAAATCATTTTCTTGTGGATGAGAACGTTTAAGCTTCATATTTGATGTATCCACAGGAAATGCAGGAATCTATAATACCACCAAGACTTTAACACACCTAAATTAAGAAGGTTCAAACTTGCATAATACATTAGTAGTTAGTAAAAATAAAACTTAAAAATTAAAATGAAAATCATCAGGTCAGTCGATGCGCCGTATCTTATGGAAGAAGATACGCAGTATCGAGCCTGAAATAAATACGAATCAGAATAGAAGATGCGTCGTATCCTTAACCAGGGATGCGCCGCATTAAAATAAACTGACAAAAAGTTTTAAAGTCGAAAGTAAAAATGCAGAAAAATAAAGTAAGATATGACCAGTGCAGGAGATGCGTCGCATCTAAGGATTGAGATGCGCCGTATCCTCTGCGGGCCTGACTGACTCGGCACAGAACAGAATAGTAAAATTTTTCTCCGGGTTGTCTCCCGGTCAGCACTTGTCTTTATTCCAGAGTCTTCAAGTTAGACTCACGTTCAGCTCCTTATTTTGTTCTTGTCACGGTCCATCCTTCTTCTTTCATCCGAAAGATGTTCCCGTATAGCTCCGCAACATTTTCTTCCGTTCGACTTAATCTAGTATAACTCTTGGTCTTCGTCGCAACATATTCCTCATACATCAAATTGGGGTTAAACGGCATATGATATATATAAATCCAAGATAAGATCAACAAGTATATTTGTTTTATTAATAATTATAATCTTATTGTTTAGTAGATAATGATTTATTCTGGGGTTAGGAACAAATATCGTGTTTTAGCTTACGAAATCAAGATTATAAATGTATAGTGAAATTGAAAGAACTCTTTTTAAGGCTAGGTGAATTATTGTAGAGGTTACCTGGAATTATTTCAAGAATTTAAGACGTTCTATGTTACCAGTACTGAGTTTTCCTCCACTCTTGTTGTCTTATTACAGCATTTAAGTCGTCAATGGTTTGATCACTCCAGCTATAGTCTCCTAGTTTGGTTCAGAATGTAATCTTCCATGGTGATGCTTGAGCCATCATTTATCCTGAAAATAAACAACTTGTGCACGATAGTAGCGGACCGACCAAAGTAAATATCAAAAATCAACTATATTTATCAAATAATATTCGTCGTATTAACAAAAGTTAATGCGCCGTATTTTCGTTACGTTTCAAAATACAAGATTTTTGATTCAGTAAGATGCGCCGTATCGATAAAAATCGATGCGTCGTATCTGTTTAATAATTCGAAAACTGTTTTTAATTAAAATAATAAATACGCCGTATCTGTAAAAATAGATGCGCCGTATGGCGTTAACGTTTAGAAAAATTTCTTATTAAAAACAGAATACGCCGTATCTTGGGGAAAGATGCGCCGTATTCGAATTTATTAAACACGTTGTATTTTATAAAAATTAAACGCAATACGCCGTATCTATGAAAATAGATGCGCCGTATCGTTTGAATAAGCTCAGTACAACGATTGCAGAATACAGAAAAACAAAAAAATAAAAACAAAAATAAACACAAACGAAAATAAACAAAAATAAAAGAAAACAAATAACACACAAAACAGAAAATATGCAAATAATACAATGAATGCAATTAAACTAATATACAACAGAGTTAGCGGTTAGATTAAAAATTAAAAAGAAAAACCTAATTAAAATACTAATCAAATTAACAGATAATAACAATTCACTCCCCGGCAGCGGCGCCAAAAACATGATGCGTGCGTGCGTATGCTCTAATTTATACCCACGGTATGTCGTTGTGGTTTTAGCAGTATTCAAGTTTTAAATTTATATTTAGCCGACTTATCAATAACACACACACTTTAACGAGCAGTGTACCCGGTCAGTATGAATATAATGGTAAGTAGAGTGTCGATCACTAAGAGTGGAACGTATTATCTAGTTATCCTAATCAGTATTTTAATATATTAAGTTAGCTATACAACCTAATCTAACGCAAGGGGGTTCTGATGCGTGGTTTTGCGACCTTACAACAGGTTTTACCTCTCGAGGGATCTCAAGAGGCTTGCAATCCCCACCAGGCAGTGTACCTGACCGATGTAGTATAGTGAAGTGGCAAGTACCGGGGGATTGATCGTTCTCTAGGGGAATAGTGTCGTTAGGATTGAAAAACTACTCTAATAGGTCTAAGGGTGAGGGAAGATTCTTTTTGTATTTTTATATTTTTTTGAAAGCAAGTAAAATCTCGGGTTTGAAGGAGTGGGCGGAATTAGTTGCTAGTCAACTAACCCAAATGACTACAAATGCAAATAAAATAAAATAACTGAAAATGAAAAGGTTGTGAAACTTATATGGAGAGAAATGTGTTTACTTAGATTTCCTTACTCCCTAACTATCTTTTACCGGTTGATTAGTGTGTATTAATTGCGTGGATGACGGGTGTATTCCTTAATACCAATCGTGGGGTGGCGTACGTACTTTCCCAACTCTATAAGCTCCTACTTCACTCCTATGTCGAGCCGGCTAAGAAGCTCCTAACATGGGATCACTAGAATTCGCTCATGCATTAAATACAACCATAAAAACCTTAGTACGCATTGGTTCATGTTTCTTAAGACGTTCAAGCAAGTTACCGAATAGGAAGTTAGCCAGTTTTCTTAAGCCTAACACCGATAAACAATCATCCAATACAATTAATAACACACCAATAACTAATAATCAATAGTTAGGTTTCATTAGATCTAAGCAAACACAAGATAAATCTAGCCTAGCATGTTAATTAAAAGACAAGAACAAGATATAATCAAACAACACATAGACATATTGATTGATTAAATGAATACTTATCTTCAATTAAACATGGGAGATCCAAGGGTATAAAACCCTTAAAAATGGCAGAAAATTCGTCTTAGGGTTTCTCCTCACAAAGTTGCACACTAATGACTAAAAATTGCAAAACTATATATAGAGTTTAGGGGCTGACGGCGTCACGTTGTAGGAGGTGACGCCGTCACCTCGCCGCGGCTAGGGTTCCCGGATGGTCTTCCTGACGCCGTCCCTCTTTAATCCTCCAAAATCCGCTCTGGCCTATCAAGGGTTGACGCCGTCAGAAATGTGCTTGACGCCGTCTCTCTTTAACTTAAACCGTGATGGCCTTGATCACCTTAAAGGGTGACGCCGTCAGACTTTCCATTGTAAAACTCTCTGGCGCGTCATGTGTATTTTGTCATATCCACCTCTTTTTGCCAAGCCATGACGCCGTCAAGTGTACTTTTCCAGCAGCTTTGGAGACTTTGTCGTTTTCTTCACTTTTATGCTCCAAAAACGTCCAAAATGCTTCCTTTTCCAGATTTCTTCTCCAAAGTACCTAAAATGACAAAAGGAACGATTTAGGGCAATATTTGATCAAATAAATACGATTTAGGGCTTAAATGACCCCCTAAAAGCGGTACACTTTTCGCTTCATCAAATACCCTTACACTTGAGATTTGCTTGTCCTCAAGCAAATGCGCTTTTATTCTAATCAAAATACAAGTTAGGGGTCATTTAATGCTAATATAAAAGTAATTACAACAAATAGTCGTTCCACTTTAATCATAATAAGCACGGAGATTACAAACTAGCACCTCACAAGTAGTGTTTAGATACTCACATCTCTCAGGTGTCATAAAAGTATATCTCATAAATGAAAACGGATAATATCTCTCACTACCTGTCATAGCAAATAGATTACCATAGGCTTGGGAAAGGATCGAAAACCTCCTCCACTAGGCGTAAGCACCTAAGATAAACTATCAAAGAGGGCTTTTACATGGGTTATAACGTGAGGTGTAGGGATATGATAAACACGGTTTTGTTGGATAAAGGATATTTTACTGGTGGCGAGTTAAAGATCTTGATTAATTACATGTATAATATGGCGTTGCTAAGCTAAGACTAGACTCGACTTAAGCTAAAAACAAAATAACAAAAACATGAAATAAACATAAAATGAAACGGGATGGTAGTCCGTATGTTTTTTCTACTTTTCTTTTTCTCATTTTTTTTGTATTTTTCTTGATTTTTTCGATTTTTTTTTTTTTTTTTTTTTTTTTTTTTTTTTTTTTTTTTTTTTTTCATACACTCTTGCCCTACCATCCAAAATAATACATCATAGGGGCGTTGCATTCCCCTTACACTTGAACTTTTACATAACTTTACAAATAACTATTCTAATGACTCGAATTAAGATAATCGAAACACTTGGAGTACTTTTTAAAATATTTAGCACATATGGGGGTAATAATGTTGTTCTTCCCCATTACTCCATTACACTAGTACTTTACCCATGAGTCCCAATCGTCCCAAAACAATATGTACAAGGATATGACTCGACTTAGCAACCATGTAATCAATTAGATAATTAACTAAGGGTTTAAACAAATGTTGTCACAATAATGCACTAAAAATGAGTGCATACAAGGTAGGCTAAGGCGATTTAGGTGTACATTTAAGTGGGGTGTAACAAATTCTTCCTTTAAGTAAAATGCTTAAAGTTAGAAACGAAAAGATAGGCTCTGAGGGGTGTACTAGGGGTATCGTGTACTAAAAATGAGTACAACGCAAAGGGTGTGGGAGAATTACTTGACCAATGTAGCCAATGTAATTATAACAAAAACACAGGTGTAAAACAATGGGTTAATCCTAATGCCTCTTATCATGTAGTAAATCTAACTACACGAATGTAGTCTCACTTGTGGCCTCGGAATGGTCCTAACGCAAGTTCTAGAATCTAAGTGCTACCGGTACACACATCATAGCATAAATGCTTTTCCTACCAATTCTAGGGGCGAACCTCACATATTTGGGGGTGGAAAATTTTTTAGTGGTATGGTTTTGTGCTAGTCATATAACTCCTATCCGTGAGACGCTCATTAAGATCAAAGTTTCACTCCTATATGTTGTAAAAAAATTTAAATTTGGCACTAAAATTGCCCTAACAGGTATTTCTCTCAGTTTTATTACACATCTACCATTAAACAAACAAAAATCGAGCGTAATTGCATTCTCTAAAGTATCATACTTTTACCCCCCCCCCCCTTACACTTAAAATGAACATTGTCCCCAATGTTCAAATAACAATATGTAAAAGTAAATAAGGTAAAAGAATGAAATCAAATACTCCCCTGATTCGTTTGGTGGATAAAGAGGTAACATGGTTAGATCTTCTTCCAAGGGAATGTTGAAGCTTCAAGACTAATGCATCGCCAAAAGCTAGATTCCACATACATCTCCTTGTCCAAAATAACCTGTTAAACCTGAGAAAACAAACACGAAAACCTGCATAACATCGGCGGGATAAATCTATATAAGGATATAATGCTTGTGGAATGATTATTTTGCAGATTCCTGGAGTTTATAAGTTAGAGATTTAATAAAAACTTTTTATGATTCCGGTAGAAAAACAAAACTTTCAAAAATTTCAGAAAATTAAAACCTGACGCCGTCAGGTTGTAAGGCCTGACGCCGTCAGAAATGATCTGACAGAATTCTCATGTTAAGTTTCCGGAAAATTTCTGGAAAAACCTATACCTTACTTCCTGGAATTCCTGCAAAACATCATTATGACTCGATACAAGCATTTGACTCAAACAATTACTAATATGTATGTTAATTTATTATTGTTACGATTCATGTTCATTTGTTCTAATAAACCGATTTGGATTTCCCTTACACTTATCTTTTTGCAAAATACCTTTATATGTAGTTAAGACGAAGTTAAAAACAAGATAAAGCATTTTCACAATTTAGTTTCGAACATGAATCAATAATAATAAAAATTAAACATACATACGGAAGCAAATAAAATCAAACAAACAAATGAATAAACACACAAAGCAAATAAAGCTTGGGTTGCCTCCCAAGAAGCGCTTGTTTTTGTTCGAGTCACGAGCCTGACTCTACCCTTATTTAACGGAAATAGTGGAGGTTTTCCCTACACTTAGGATTAAGTGTGGGTGAAAGTAGCGATACACACCCTTAGGGTGGAAATATGTCACGTGAGGAAAGAGTGACGGGTGAATTATATGCTCAAAAGTGCGGGATCCTATCATCATAACCTTACCTAATTCAATTGGGTTAGTGGGCGGATTAAGATTTTCTCCTAGAAAGGGATCATCTTCTATCAACTTCGAGAGACTCCAAGTTAAGAATCCACTTTGACCTAATAAACCCGGTTTAAACCCATAATGTTTCTTGTGATCAATCATAAATGGGTGATGTAAGTATGTAAGGTCATGGTTCACTCCTATGTTAGCTTCCTCTCTACAAGGCCTAGAGTCTACTACCTTAATCTTAACATTACCCGGACTACATGGTTTGATGAGTGGATCGGGACCTAATTCAATTCCTAAGTTCACATCTAAGGATGGAAGATTAGGTAACGGTTTTGGTTTAGGCTCCGGTTCATCAAAACTAGGAACTTCCATAGAACTAAAAGAAAGGTTATGACTACAAGTATTCAAACCTATTTCTTCTAGTTTTGTTTCTTCCAAAGGTTCTACTTCAATTGGGGTTCCTATAGTCCCTTCTACTTCTTCCGGGTAAGTCACGGGCGGTGTGTATGCCTCGAATGATGGTAGGACTTGTGGGGTACTTTGTAGGTTTGTGTTATTTACCTCATCCTTCCTTGTCTCTATATCAATAATATCCACATCATGTGTTTTAGTAGAATCTAACCCAAACATGTTCCTAAGTATCTCAAATCCTTCTCTAGCCATTTCAAGTTCTAAGTCCGATTCATAAGAATCTTCCCCGATAACATGATTACTATGTTCAATTTGCCTAAAGGATTCATCATGTGTTCCTTGAGATTCAAAGTCATTGATCATAAAACCTAGGTCTTTTTGCTCAATATGCTCATGTTCGGCTAAATCATCCTCAATTGTTTCCTCAAGTTGTGATGTATACGAACCCATTAATTCATTAAACTTATGGTTCACGATTAGGAGGCTTTCCTCAAAATTTTTCCAAAGGGTCTTATTAAAAGGAGTTGATCCTAACAATGATTGTTTAATAGAAGCCACACATGCACATAATTCATCAAACCTATCAAACTTAATACCCATCTCCTCTTGTATATATCTAAGATCACTTAAAAATTCATTGGAACAACAGTAAGCAAATCTATCCGTGTAAAGTAATTGTTCCTCTATTGTTAATGATCTAAATGGAATTTCATCCGCCATGGTGACAAATGAAAATGGTTTTACAAACAAAGGGCACAAAGAAAAAGATAGACTAAAGAAATCTAATAAAAAGAAAAATAAAAATCTCACTAGAAAGGAATCTAGTGAGTAGACCTAACAAAATAAAAATTCAACCTAAACAATAACTATTCCCCGGGTTGCGGCGCCAAAAACTTGATGCGTGGTTTTGCGACCTTACAACAGGTTTTACCTCTCGAGGGATCTCAAGAGGCTTGCAATCCCCACCAGGCAGTGTACCTGACCGATGTAGTATAGTGAAGTGGCAAGTACCGGGGGATTGATCGTTCTCTAGGGGAATAGTGTCGTTAGGATTGAAAAACTACTCTAATAGGTCTAAGGGTGAGGGAAGATTCTTTTTGTATTTTTATATTTTTTTGAAAGCAAGTAAAATCTCGGGTTTGAAGGAGTGGGCGGAATTAGTTGCTAGTCAACTAACCCAAATGACTACAAATGCAAATAAAATAAAATAACTGAAAATGAAAAGGTTGTGAAACTTATATGGAGAGAAATGTGTTTACTTAGATTTCCTTACTCCCTAACTATCTTTTACCGGTTGATTAGTGTGTATTAATTGCGTGGATGACGGGTGTATTCCTTAATACCAATCGTGGGGTGGCGTACGTACTTCCCCAACTCTATAAGCTCCTACTTCACTCCTATGTCGAGCCGGCTAAGAAGCTCCTAACATGGGATCACTAGAATTCGCTCATGCATTAAATACAACCATAAAAACCTTAGTACGCATTGGTTCATGTTTCTTAAGACGTTCAAGCAAGTTACCGAATAGGAAGTTAGCCAGTTTTCTTAAGCCTAACATCGATAAACAATCATCCAATACAATTAATAACACACCAATAACTAATAATCAATAGTTAGGTTTCATTAGATCTAAGTAAACACAAGATAAATCTAGCCTAGCATGTTAATTAAAAGACAAGAACAAGATATAATCAAACAACACATAGACATATTGATTGATTAAATGAATACTTATCTTCAATTAAACATGGGAGATCCAAGGGTATAAAACCCTTAAAAATGGCAGAAAATTCGTCTTAGGGTTTCTCCTCACAAAGTTGCACACTCATGACTAAAAATTGCAAAACTATATATAGAGTTTAGAGGATGACGGCGTCACGTTGTAGGAGGTGACGCCGTCACCTCGCCGTGGCTAGGGTTCCCGGATGGTCTTCCTGACGCCGTCCCTTTTTAATCCTCTAAAATCCGCTCTGGCCTATCAAGGGTTGACGCCGTCAGAATAGTGCTTGACGCCGTCTCTCTTTAACTTAAACCGTGATGGCCTTGATCACCTTAAAGGGTGACGCCGTCAGACTTTCCATTGCAAAATTCTCTGGCGCGTCACGTGTATTTTTCATATCCACCTCTTTTTGCCAAGCCATGACGCCGTCAAGAGCAATACTTGACGCCGTCAAGTGTACTTTTCCAGCAGCTTTGGAGACTTTGTCGTTTTCTTCACTTTTATGCTCCAAAAACGTCCAAAATGCTTCCTTTTCCAGATTTCTTCTCCAAAGTACCTAAAATGACAAAAGGAACGATTTAGGGCAATATTTGATCAAATAAATACGATTTAGGGCTTAAATGACCCCCTAAAAGCGGTACACTTTTCGCTTCATCAGGTTCAGCCTGAGAGACTGGCACGGATTGGTTGCAATTAAGTAATAAAACTAAACTAATGAGCACGAATCAGCGAGTAGCACACACGTACACAGATAAATACATGAGACAATAAGAAGACCTGTCCTGATAGTTAAGTAGCTTGTCACTTGTTTTATTGCTAGTTTTATATGAAGTGTATAGTTCGATGCAACGCACCGAGATTAAGTTCTTTCTCGTTGGTTCTAATCTTATCGGCGAGTAAACCCTTAATGATTACTTATGACTATCCCATTTATCTTTCTTCCTACTTTTCTACAGACGATAGAATGCATAGGCGATCTAATAAATAGGCGAGGAAGGGGCATGGCGACCCAAGCAATGCTCAGCTAGACACAGAGGTTATCAATGCACTAATAAAAGTCACCAAAGACATCAACATATAAACTTTAATTAATGGGAAAGCAATTTTAAGGGGAGTCGAAGTGCATGGTTATCCATGATCACAAGCCCATCAATCCTGACCAATTAAAGTGTACTAATACAATAAAACAAAACTACTTAATGAATTAAATACATGCAGGACCTTCTTACAGCTCTCGTATCTTCGTTCAAGGTGTGTCTTGTGCTGCTACTTCGACTGAATTCGGCCTTAGGTTTCTGTGGTCTTCGGTCTTCTAAAACTGTCGAACTAGGGCTCTTGAAATTCGTCTGTCTTTGGGGTATTTATAGTTTCTGTCTGAGGGTAAGATGCGGCGCATCTAATAAGTAGATGAGGCGCATTGACTTAACTTCGCGTGGGGTCCAAGATTAATATATTCAGGAATATTCGTACACCGCCTTGAGATGCGGCGTATCTCCAATCTTAGATGCGGCGCATGTCCTTGCTGTCTTGGATAATATCTTGTGAAATCTTGATAGTGATGCGCCGTATGTAATAAGAAAGATGCGGCGCATCTGGAGCAGAATGTCTTGATCTTGTACATTTCAGTAGACTCTTAACTTCTTGCGTGTTTTGCTCCATAATTAGTCCAAAATCGCCAAGTTTCACAAAGTACTTGTTTTTACCTGAGAATTACAAAAGTAAACATTAACGTATCAATTCTCACAGATAATATAATAAAACAAGTTAAATAAATAGGATAAATGACGGTAATAAAATGTACTTATTTGAGTTCATCATCTCTTCTATTTGGCGCGAGTTGTATGTCGAGTCTATGTTTCTTACCACACCACACGAAACGTTGAAACTAACTTTTGATAAGTTTTGAAAACTGAGTAATCCACGAAAACTACGACACATTGTCTTTTATAGACTTTATTATTTTGCGAGACGTGTTTTGAGATAATCGTATATGTATTAGGTTGTGCCGACCCTAGACCGTTGTGTACCGCCGTGCTTGTACCTCCATGTACCCTCGTGCCGTATGTTTTGAGAACGTTGTGATATGCTCTAGATGCCAGTTGTGTCAGTCGTGATCTTGCATTGCTGTGGCTAAGGTGAGTTCATGGCCCCTACTTTTACTAGTTTTCTAACTATTTTTGGGGGAGAATACATGCTCATTTCTACTTAAACTCCTTTCTGGTTTTACTTGAAATGTGATTTGTTTTCTCCAACGTACTGTTTGGCTGATATATCTGACCTGGTTATTTGAATGCATTATGTGCTTACTTGTTATTTGATATGGCCTGAAACTGTTATGATACTGTTACGCGAGCTGGCTAAGGTTACTATCCCATGTCGCAATTGTGCGAGTATATAGTTTGAGCATGTCGCAAGTGTGCGAGCCTATATTTTGAGCATGTCGCAAGTGTGCGAGCCTATATTTGATGTTGTCGCAATTGTGCGAGACTATAGTGTGCACCTATAGGAAACTGTTATTGTGATTTGACTTTTGTGACTTAGCCAGCGTAACAGTTAAACTTACGTGACACTATATGAGTGTATCACTTCTATGATTGATTATGGTTCGAGATGTTTGACTATGTTATTATTTGCTGATTTGGTCCTGGAACTATGACTTAGGCAGTGTTAGCCTACGTTGGACTTGACTTATTTATGAATGATGATTTGAACTCGAAAACCTTTTGGTTCAACCAAACTGTTTTAAACTAAAACCTATGAACTCACCAGCGTAAGCTGACCCTTTTAGCATGTATTTTCAGGTTTAATGTTGTAGCTTATCTCTGGAGGCGCTTGGCAAGGGGCATGGTCATAGACGACTCTGATAACTATATTGGGACTGCTTTACTCATTTTATGGGCCTTATTTCCGCACTACTTTTGATTGATGTAAACTCAATGTTTTGACAATGAATTTTATTCTAAACGGTTAAGGTAAAACCGTTCTTTGTACCTTGTGTTGTGATACCAATTGAGTAGCACCCCAGTGACATGTATGCTTCCGCTGGACCCGATTTTCGGGGTGTTACAGATTGGTATCAGAGCCTAGGTTATAGAGAACTGGGTTTATTTTCAAAAACCTGGACTATAACCACTTTTGGCAAAAACTTAACCCTATGACCGACACGTGCATGCCTGCCAAGCTGATGCCTCGCGTATGATTTTATTTGAGGATTTAATTAATATGACGAGATAGTTGATGATTTATTTGATGAGATGTTCATGATATATTTGACGAGTTGTTTGATGAGATACTTGATTATATTTTTGTTTGAGATGTGTGCCTGACTCTTGGAATTTGTATATCCTCCTGTTTTAACTGTTCACTATAAGCATTTCCATATGCTTATGCACGCACCGAACCTATCACAGAGTTACGCTATTTCCTTGCGTAATCTCACTATTGGATGTCGAGTTTGTATACTTATCGTGATTTTTGGGAATGATTTTGGATGTGATGGACATACTACTAGTGTAACTAGGCTTAGTCTTTCAAAATTCATTGAACCTCGGGTGAATATAGACTGATCACCTATATTCAACCAGGGACAGTGGGGCATAGCCTGATCACCTATGTCCGACTCAGAGGTGAATTTTGCAATACTCAGAGTAGTTATAATGGGATTATGTCCGGGTTGACTTTTGGATTTTGGAATAGTACAGTTTCGCGTGTGTACACGGACATGGAATTTTACTTCCACACACACTACACACTGGCATCACAACACCGCATGAACCGTAATGCCCTTGGCATCGCTATACTCCTCCATTATATGGAATCCCTGTTTGCCACCGTCTGGCCGTATTTTGCATCGGGTCAAGTTAGATCCGATTGGCACCGTTTGAATCCGAGCTACTTATTTGTAACCTTTTAAGAGCGCTATAAGCCGTCCGAGCTTACTGGAACGTTTAGATTCGATTTCGACCATGTTTGGGTTTGAATTTTGGCTACGTTTGGAATTGATTTTTGGCCACGTTTGGATTTGATTTTGACTACTTTTGGATTCGATTTTTGGGCCGCGTTTGGATTCGATTTTTGACTACGTTTGGATTTGATTCTTGCTACGTTTGGATTCGATATTGACTATGTTTGGATTGGTTTTGATTCTGATTTAATTCGAGTTGTTTGATTTTATGATTTTGGACGTCATCCTGGATTTGGATTTGTTATTCGGCCTCGTTTTGTTGTGGCCTTGTTACAGTCGCCGCTACTCTAAGCCTTGTGCTCAATCGATGATGTTCATCTTTCTGATTGGGATTGTTTAATCGAAACTGTTCAATCAATGTTGTACCTTCCGTTTTGAGTACCTTATACATTACTGATTCAATCAACTGATTGCTTGTGGCAATCAACTTCTTTTCTCAGAATTATACTCTGAACTCGCTAAACTCTCTATTTGGCGGAGATTCCACGTCCAGCAGAAATCTAGAGACTCTAAGGAGTAACTGAAACCGCGATTCCTTGGGACAACCACCTGACTTTTCACTCGTCCCTCGGAAGTACCTGTGATTCTTGCTACCTTCTTATCGAATGATGAATTACATCATAAACGAAACCAGTGGAGTAAATCCCGCACCACTACCAGAGTTATTGATTGATAATCCTACCTAATCTACTCACCTTCTCTAATCGATGAAATGACAGTATTGGCAAACTTGCTCGTCCATATTCATATGAAATCATTACCCGGTACAGAGTGTTGACTCTTACCATTCTCTGTTCGGGATAGTTGTCTCACATCAGATTCCTGACAATCACTCCAAAGAGCCATGAGAACAGATTTGGAGATGAATACTGTGTGACATCTCCAGACTGATGGCCGAAGTGGAAAAATCATTCAAGTATTAGGGGACATATTGTGTTCCTGCGTAATTCGGCAATAGTTGGTATCAACACCACCTGTTGGCCAAATTCTCTTATAACAACCCCTACGACTCCAGTGTTTCAACGGCACCGTACTAGTCACTTTATGACCACAAGTGCCGATTGCCGACATGATGAGTAGAAGTTGGGGATACCCAACTTACTCACCCCGAACTTGTTCACGAGACTACCGAGAAGATCGTTCAGATCAGAACCGAGTTGCAAGTTTCTCACGAATCGTCAGGACAGTTATGCTGACTAATGACGTAAATCTCTTGAATTCCCAGTTAAAGCCTAGATTATGATTAAGATTCACCATGAGACGGTGTGATACGTTTAGTAAACGTGGGAAGCTTAATCTCGCTGTAATGATCCTTTTGAAATCCTTGCTAGAGTTGAACCGGTAGCACACAAGCTCGAGCTACCGTCAGGACTCAGCAGTGGTCGCAACATTTTTATGCGCATTGTGAAGAAATGACTAGCCGATATGGCAACCGCTATTCCTCCGGGAGAGATCCAGATTGATGAATGTTTGAATCTTGTTGAGAAACCTATCGAAATCATGAACCGTGAAATTGAACGACTTTAGTAAAGTCATATCCCTATCAACAAAGCTCTTTGAAGCTCGCGAAAAAGTCTTGAATTCACGTGAGAACGTGACAATGAATCCTCGTGTGTATATAATCATCTCTTTTCAACCGTAACGGGTAACTTGAATTGAATCGCGAGGACGCGATTCTGTTTAAGGAGGTGAGACTGTAACCACCCGTGATTTTCCGAATATATTTTTATACGAGACTTTCCCCGTTTCTCATAAACGGGTCCTTTCTAAACTCTTTTGACTCTAAAACGTGAAATTGATCTCGCGAAACGTGAAATTCGTACACAACGCGTACTGGCACAACCGACGATTTGTTTTGATTATTTTATTATTCGTGAGAAACGAGGCGTATGAATAGTCGTTTTTATTGGAAAAATTATTCCGAGCGCAGTGGTGAAATCCTCGTGTTTTGAATTGATCGTTTGCTATCTTAAACAAGCCCCGAGACTCATTTCATGAAAGATAGCCTAAATTACAACTATGGTCCCTACAGTAAATTTTATCCCTCGTACCCTAAACTTTTGTTATTTACACTTTGGTCCCTGGAGTTTATTTAACCTAACCTAGCACTATAAATACTTTGCTATAATAATTTTTAGTGTATCATTTCATTTTTTTTCTTCCCAGCCGACATCTCTCTCACCTCTCTCCTCTCTAATATTTTTCGGCCACCAATTTCCGGCCACACCGCCGCTCACCCTACTACACCGCCACCACCACCTTGCTTATCTCATCATCCCCATCATTTCCTTATACTTCACGCGCCTCATTTCTTGTTTTCCTTTTCGTTATTCGCCATAAAATTCGAAGGTAAGAATAGATCGAAGTCGTTCAGGAGTTTTCTTGGTTCGAAGTCACCACGCACCACCACATTCGCCGTTTTATTCTCCTCTCCTCCTTCTCTTTCTCGACATGGTAAACCGAGAAAGCCCGTCTTTTATATTTTTATATATAACCGATTATAGTTATTGTTTTTGAATAACCAAGTTGTGTCGATTTGTTTCGTTTTTCGTGGATTAAAAACCGATTTATGTTGTTATTGTTTTTCGTGGAATTAAAACTTTATATGAAATGAGTTTATAAATTCGTGATTTAAAAACCGGATTTGAATGATGAAATGGGTAAAGGTTCGTGTGGTAAGAAAACGTTCGAGTTGTATGATTTATTCTGTTCGAACTACTGATTTCGTATGGTTGTGTTTTTGATTTAGTCGAGTTGGACAAGTTTGGATTGTGATCTTGTTGATTCCAGTTGGTTGTTGTCGTTACCGGTTTGAAGCCGAGACCAAGTGGTCTCGGTGTGATATAGGTTGTAATATTCTTGGTTCCTCGTTGTGTTGTTTTCAGTCGAATTATAAGCTCAAAAGCTTATGGACTTATGGTTTGAGGTCGCCGGGTTGCGGCCCTTGGTCCAACCACACCCACATAGGGTGTTGTTGTGTTTGTAGTGGTTTTGGTTCTCGGTGCA
Organism: Artemisia tridentata subsp. tridentata; assembly: GCA_021014915.2. Taxonomy (NCBI): domain Eukaryota; kingdom Viridiplantae; phylum Streptophyta; class Magnoliopsida; order Asterales; family Asteraceae; genus Artemisia; species Artemisia tridentata. The sequence continues at coordinate 324,453,674 of CP139501.1, read as the reverse complement.
ACAAAGGAATTCACATAGGGCGCATTTTGTCTTGGTTAGTTAATTACTGAAAATGGTTTTGAGTCTATGTTTGGAATGTATTGTTCTTGAGTTTAACAGCCCGATTAGGGTGTGTTGGGTTTAAAAATGGGCCGAAGCCCATCGAGATTTAAATGGATTTTGTGGGTTAAAAATAGTATTGTTGCTTTTAAATAAAATTTAACATATTCGGGTTGGACTCTTGTAATATTAGTACGTTTCGGATTATATTTGAAATCGTGATTTGAAATTGAATACGGATTTTAACTATTCTACTTGGACGTTTGGAAGATCATGGGTTGTTATCGGATGTACAATATTAAATATTGGATTCATTGAACATAATGTCTTGAGACGGCGTAATATATTAAACTCGAATAGAATTTAATATATTAGACTCGGGCCAGACACAAAATCTTTAATAAAACCAAAACTAATATTCACGCAAATGAGACTTATAAAATATTGTAATTTCAGATTTGGTTAATCCAAGTCTCAACGATTTGAGAAAACTGATTTTAATAGTTAAACTCTTTTCTATTTTATAATACGTTTACCTTTTATACAAATTATTTGGGGATAACGGGGTAAATGTCGAAACGTACAAACTGATTTATTTACTTGAGGTATTTGGTTGTCTCTATCTTCTAGGTTGTCTCCCTTGGTTTGAGTTCTCGTCGGTATTCTCTCGAGTTTGTTGATGTCTCTTCTCTTTGGCGTGAGTTGTATGTCGAGTCTATGTTTCTTACCACACCACACGAAACGTTGAAACTAAACTTTTGATAAGTTTTGAAAACTGAGTAATCCACGAAAACTACGACACATTGTCTTTTATAGACTTTTTTATTTTGCGAGACATGTTTTGAGATAATCGTATACGTATTAGGTTGTGCCGACCCTAGACCGTTGTGTACCGCCGTGCTTGTACCTCCGTGTACCCTCGTGCCGTATGTTTTGAGAACGTTGGGATATGCTCTAGATGCCAGTTGTGTCAGTCGTGATCTTGCATTGCTGTGGCTAAGGTGAGTTCATGGCCCCTACTTTTACTAGTTTTCTAACTATTTTTGGGGGAGAATACATGCTCATTTCTACTTAAACTCCTTTATGGTTTTACTTGAAATGTGATTTGTTTTCTCCAACGTACTGTTTGGCTGATATATCTGACCTGGTTATTTGAATGCATTATGTGCTTACTTGTTATTTGATATGGCCTGAAACTGCTATGATACTGTTACGCGAGCTGGCTAAGGTTACTATCCCATGTCGCAATTGTGCGAGTATATAGTTTGAGCATGTCGCAAGTGTGCGAGCCTATATTTTGAGCATGTCGCAAGTGTGCGAGCCTATATTTTGAGCATGTCGCAAGTGTGCGAGCCTATATTTGATGTTGTCGCAATTGTGCGAGACTATAGTGTGCACCTATAGGAAACTGTTATTGTGATTTGACTTTTGTGACTTAGCCAGCGTAACAGTTAAACTTATGTGACACTATATGAGTGTAGCACTTCTATGATTGATTATGGTTCGAGATGTTTGACTATGTTATTATTTGTGGATTTAGTCCTGGAACTATGACTTAGGCAGTGTTAGCCTACGTTGGACTTGACTTATTTATGAATGATGATTTGAACTCGAAAACCTTTTGGTTCAACCAAACTGTTTTAAACTAAAACCTATGAACTCACCAGCGTAAGCTGACCCTTTTAGCATGTATTTTCAGGTTTAATGTCGTAGCTTATCTCTGGAGGCGCTTGGCAAGGGGCATGGTTATAGACGACTCTGATAACTATATTGGGACTGCTTTACTCATTTTATGGGCCTTATTTCCGCACTACTTTTGATTGATGTAAACTCAATGTTTTGATAATGAATTTTATTCTAAACGGTTAAGGTAAAACCGTTCTTTGTACCTTGTGTTGTGATACCAATTGAGTAGCACCCTAGTGACATGAATGCTTCCGCTGGACCCGATTTTTGGGGTGTTACAGATAATCCAAAGAAGGATCAGGCTTGCCACTACTATCATGTAGTTGGTCATTGAAAGAGGAATTGTCCTCTTTATATCCAAGAGTTGCGAGAAAGTAAGAACAAGAAGACTGGGCACTTGGACGCCAGCACTTCAGGTAACTTACTAATGATTGAATTATTTACTCTAAATCATAAAATTAATTCCTGGGTATATGATACTGGATGCGGTATTCACATTTGTAATACGCTGCACGGGTTTAGAGTGAAAAGGAAGCTTGCCTATGGGGAGCAATATCTGCATGTGGGAAATGGAGCACCTGCAGCTGTTGAAGCCATAGGAGTGTTTAATTTAGTTTTGCCTTCGGGCTTAGTACTGTCATTAAACAATTGTTATTATGCACCTTCTATTATTAGAGGCGTTGTTTCCTTTTCATGTTTGTTGGATTTGGGTTTTATTCACACTATCAATAGTAATGGAATTTCTGTTTCTTTAAATGGTATTTTTTATTTTAATGCTATTGCTGTGAATGGTGTGTTTGAAATTGACATGAATGATTGTGTATCCAATAAAAATAACTCAATGTATAACATAAGTAAGAGAATTAAGTCAGACTTGAATTCTTCTTACCTTTGGCACTGTAGACTTGCTCCTATAGGCAAGACTCGCATAAAAAAGCTACAACATGATGGGCTTTTGAAAAGTATCAATGATGAATCATATGATAAATGTGAGTCTTGTATATCTGAGAAGATGACTAAGAAACCTTTTCATAGTAATATGGAAAGGGCTTCTGATCTACTTGGTTTAATATATACTGATGTGTGTGGACCACTTAGACATGTGTCAAGGAGAGGTGCTAGATACTTCTTAACCTTTACAGATTATTTCAGCAGATATGGTTATGTTTACTTGCTTAAACATAAACATGAGGTGTTTGAAATATTTAAGGTTTTCAAAGCAGAAGTAGAATTGCAACTAGGAAAGAAGATTAAAGCTCTTTGATCCGATAGAGGTGGTGAATACCTAAGCCAAGAGTTTAAAGATTACTTAGCTGAGAATGGAATTGTCCAGAATCTCACATCTCCATATACTCCACAACAAAATGGTGTATCTGAGAGAAGAAATCGTACATTGTCAGACATGGTACGATCAATGTTTAATCTTACAACTCTTCCTTTATCATTTTAGGATTATGCCTTAGAATCTGCGATTCGTATTTTGAATATGGTTCCCACTAAGAAGGTTGATAAGACACCATATGAAATATGGAATGGAAAAGCTCCGAACTTGTCTTATTTAAAGGTCTGGGGTTGCGAGGCGTAAATCAGACGTGACTCAGCAGATAAACTCCAACAGAGATCTGTAAAGTGTATCTTTGTAGGATACCCAAAGGAAACAATGTGTTACTACTTTTACTACCCACCTGAAAACAAAGTAATTGTTGCTAGATATGGAGACTTTCTTGAAAAGGAACTTATATCTCAAGAATTCAGTGGGAGAGTTTATGATCTGGAAGATGACCATGTAGATACATTACCTTCTGAAAGCACTAGCGTACTTCCTGTGGAACTTGAAAGTCTGGGTCCTCCACCTAAAGTTGAAATTGTTCCCATTCGCAAGTCTTCAAGACATGTGAAAGCTCCTGAACGTCTATGTCTTAACGTAGAAGTTGAGAAAACTATATTAGGGGATCTTGATGAACCCACTAATTATAGGGCTGCCATTGAGAGTCCTGAAAAGGATAAATGGGTAGTTGCTATGAATGGGGAAATGCAATCCATGAAAGATAACAATGTCTGGATTGAAGTAGACCTTCCTCCCAATGCCAAGGTAGTTGGAAGTAAGTGGCTCTTCAAGAAGAAAACTGACATGGATGGCAAGGTACACACCTATAAGGCTCGTTTGGTAGCTAAAGGCTTTACTCAAACATATGGTGTTGACTACGAGGAGACCTTTTCTCCTGTAGCTGACATTAGGGCTATTAGGATTCTCATAGCTATAGCAGCGATTTGGCAAATGGATGTTAAAACCGCCTTCTTAAATGGTCGCCTAGATGAAGACATCTATATGGCGCAGCCTGAGGGGTTTGTGAATCCAAAGTTTCCAAACCGTGTATGCAAACTTCAAAGATCCATTTATGGATTGAAGCAAGCATCAAGGCAATGGAATAAAAGATTTGATGAAGAAATCAAAAGGTTTGGATTTACTCAGAATCTTGATGAGCCATGTGTATATCACAAAGCTAGTGGGAGTAATGTAATTTTCCTTATCCTATATGTTGATGACATATTGATCATGGGAAAAGACATTCCAAGTTTGCAAAAGGTTAAGGCATATCTTGAAAAGTGCTTTTCTACGAAGGATTTAGGGGAAGCTGCATATATTCTGGGAATCAAGATCTATAGAGATAGATCAAGGCGGTTAATTGGATTAAGTCAAAGTGCTTACATTGACAAAATATTGAAGAGATTCAATATGCAAAATTCCAAAAAAGGATATTTGCCAATGAAAGTGAAACATGGCTTGAGCAGTGAGTTATGTGCTTCAACACCTGCAGAGGTGGCACGCATGAGCAAAGTTGCTTATGCTTCGGCTGTAGGATCTATTATGTATGCGGTGAGATGCACAAGGCCAGATGTGGCGTTCGCTCAAAATATTACCAGTCAATTTCAACAGAATCCAGGTGAAAAACACTAAATTGCTGTTAAACATATTCTAAAGTATCTTAGGCATACGAAAGATATGTTTCTTGTGTATGGTGGAAATCCAGCTACAGAACTTGATGTAACAGGTTACTGTGATGCGTCCTGGCAATGTGACAAAGATGATGCGAAGTCTCATACTGGTTATGTCTTTGTTATCAATGGAAGAGCAGTAGAATGGATGAGCAAGAAGCATAGTATAATTATGATGTCTGCGACAGAGGCCGAATACATAGCTGCTTCAGAAGCTGCAATGGAGGCTGTTTGGATTAGGAAATTCATTTCAGGGCTTGGTGTTATGCCTTCAATTGAATTGCCTATTAATATGTATTGCGACAATTCTGCTGCAATCATATTTGCCAATGAACCTAGAGTCATGAAGGGCACCAGACATTTTCTACGAAAGTATCACTATGTTCGAAAGCAAGTCAGCATAGGAGAAATTAATCTCTTGAAAGTTCACACAGATGATAACTTAGCTGATCCATTCACGAAGGCTTTAGCTAAAGAAAAACTTACTGAACTTACCAATGGCATTGGACTTAGATTAGCTAGTAGTTTCATGCATGACTGTGTTTAGTATTTAGATAAAGGATATTGTAAATATTTATTATTTTTAATGAAATAAAGTATTGGTTATGTTTATGTTCATTATTTAATATTGTTGTCCTATATTTGCATGTTTAATCCGTGAATAAATTAGTTATTCTAAATCGTCCGTTGTCAGTTAATGATATGGGAATATCATTAAATTAAGAAAAATCTGAGTTTTGGTATAATATACATAAAAGTATATTGATGCGTTGACAAGCCAAATTCACATGATATTCAAAGAATTGAATATAGGACTTATCCCAAACTACATGATGTTACTTTATGGATGTTGTTATTAAGTAAATCATGAATAGTTATCCTCAGACTTGAGATACCAGATAACTGTTATGAATGTAGTGCATTCTGTGGAACAATTTAACGCTATACGTAACTGGTAGTCATAAGGATTGTTTTTGGAATTGTTGCAAAATTCATAGGTTATGATTATAGTCAAGATAAAATTTGTTCATTCAAATTTATTTTGGAGTTTAATACTGCTGGGCCCCTCGTAGGGTTGACAAGATGTTTGCGTGGCCACGCCCAAGATCTTCCCTGAATATGTTCATAAGATTTGGTAATCTTGCTCAATCACAAACAACGAGAAACAGAATATTTGAATAAAGAATGACTTTAATCCATATATTTATTTAATGTAGTATTAGTAACAAAATGATAATAATAATGATGAATCATTAAAGGTTTTTCCAGGAGACCTACTCGAGTTGTACTAGAGGCATCGACGTGTTGCAAGACGCTAACCGATGTGATTACACTATTATAATATGTCCAAGTGGGAGCTGTTAGTTTATGGACATTATTTTAGTAGTCGTATGTTAGGATCGAACTCGAGATCACGGGATTGCACACTTTACGTATGAGAACTAAAGATTAATAATTTTATATAAAATGTTATATTTAATTACACTACTACAAAAAATCTCATAAAGACCGGTTAGAATGGCTCAAAGAGAGTGGTTTAGGAACCACTCTAGGCGGGGGGGTATTTCTATAACCAAAACATATAGAAACCGGTTCCACAACCGGTTTCTAATATGAGCATCGAAACCTGTTTGCTAGTAATAACCGGTGTCTACAACCGTTGTCTACATGCCTCTATTATAGAGTAAGGAAACCTGTTTTTATATAAGAACCGGTCTTGGTGAGAATTTCGTTTTTAAAAAAAAAAAAATTGATTTTTTAGTTTTTGCAAAAAAAATATAAAATTTTCATAATTCCATAATATACAACTAAAGTAAAGTGCATAAATCTTGATACATGACAATATAACCAACTACAACATATCCATGGCTTTGTTGCGCATGTTTTAAGTAAAACCAATTGATCTACATCACAAGTATTATAATATGATCCTGTAGTTTTCGGCTTTTCACTGGACAACAAAATCATTAACAATCTATAACTCAAAGATAATCCTTTGTATGAATAAACCTAATAGAACCGTAACATACATGGGCATATTTTGATCCATTTTGTTACACACTTCGTCATCACTGAATTACACACTGCAACAACAGTCAAGAACCACATAACATATTTTATTTTAAACACAAAATATACAAATGATTATGAAGACAAGAAAAAAAAAGCTTTTAGTAATATCTTACAGCAGCAATGGAAGGGCTAGAATCCTCTCCAGGCGAAGGATGTGTAACATCAGCTCCAAAGATTATTGTTGGCTGATCAGTCACATACGGAAGCCTACCATTTAGAGTCGCAGACAATACGGTGTTCCTTCCTCCTACCTAATATGGTTTTAAAATATTAGTTTATTTTGTGAACAGACAGAAATATTCAATGCATATGTTTTATATATCAAATAAAAATTACCTTCACATTAATCTTCATGGCAACATTCTCAAAATACTGATTACTCATTTTCATGACATGTTGTGGCTTGCAACACTGGGAAACAATCCCCAACTCAGTTTCACACACCCGTTTGATTCTTGCTGTGGGAAAATAGAAGTCAGACAAAAAAGTCAACACACCAAGACTTAAAAAAAAAACCAAACTTACGGTAAGTTCCTTTAGCTTCAGGGAGAATGACAAACAGCATCTGAAGCTGATGACCAGGTGCAATCTTAGCTAGCTGTGCCAAACACTGAGAATGAAGATCAACTAGAGCTTTTTCAATGTTATGGGGTGCTGCAGGACACATTCTGATCAAAGGCTGAGGATTGAAAACCTTCAAAAAAGAAGTGGAAAAAAAACATGTTGGAATGATCTCCTTATGCATCAATAATGTGAAGTAAAGGAACATAGTGAAAGTATAAGATACTTACGATGCCTTTAGTCTGACACATGGAAACAAGTCCATTAACAAAGCGGACAATTAGATAGACACTCCCCAAAACGCAATCCCAAACACCCTCTATATTGCTTCTAGTTGCTACCAGTTTCGTAGGCATGTGTATAACCTTGTTCCTAATACTGTATGTGAGTTTCGCTATTAAGAAAACTGTTTAGATTGCTTCTATTTGCTGTCAAATGTGTACTGTGAAATTTGGCTAATTGCTGATTTCCGTTGTCAAGTAAGGTGTTGAGCACACTAAACTATTTAGTGTCTGTGCGTTTGTTATTGAAATAATTGGTTAAGTTGCTTCTGTCTGGTACCGATTTCGTACAAACTCACGAGTGTGATATTAGTGTCTTATTGAAATAATTGGTTAAGGTGTTAAGCACACTAAACTATTTAGTGTCTTATGCATGTTTGACGTTTATCAGCTCAAATTTTCTGTGACATTCAATCAAACCAGAATTAAATAGCTAAAACATGAGCATAAGCTTGTTTTATTTAGCAGATTGTGACTTGAACCATTGAAGAAGATTAATACAGCTGTATGTTAACCTGCTACGACAACTAACCGTTTTTGTTCTTAAAGATAGACATGCCGTCACCCTTCCAGCTTGTGCATTAAAAAATATCAGTTGCATCAGTTGTACTTTGTTTGCATAAAAACCAGTTACATGTTTTGTGTATATATGGGAATCAGTCTGCTGAAAAATTTGCACATTTGACGTTTACAACCCACATAGCTTGTTTGACCCGCCAACCTGTTTGACCTGTTTACATAAACAGCTTAAGTGAGTTAAACTATTCTGGTTAGGGTTGAGATTTTCAACACGGTTATATACACGGGTGGTGTTTGGGTTGGGTGAAACTGATCCGCCGACTGGACTCAATTGCCACCCATATTGCACCTTGTGTTTGTACTTAAATGATGACTGATGTGTGTGAAATGTGAATTTGATTGTGTGTATATGTTATTTGATGTATATGATTTTTTTATATTGGGAAAGTTGTATAGATGTTGATGTGTAGTTAAACAATATGCAAACCTTTAGATGTTACAAATTTCAATGAGATATCCTGTCAAGTTAGTTGTGGTTCATGTCTGATAATATGGGAATGCTGAGCTGTAGGTATGTGCTCATCATTGTGTGTGATATTGCTATAGAAATAACTGGTTAAATGTTGCTAAAATTAGTACTTACGCTGATCCTTGTAGTGCTGATATCAAATAAGCAACAACAATAACAACATTTTAGTTTTGCGCCACTACACCACTCGCCGTGTGTGAGTGTGACGATTATTTGATAGGTTAAATTGCCTCTATATGCTGAGATGATAGGCTAATTGTTGATATTAAGTAAGCAATGACAGCATTTCAACTTATACAAACTGCACCACTCACTCTGCGTGAATTTGCTATTAAAATTATTTCTTCATTCACTTCTATGTGCTATGAATATTAGTTCTCCACACTACACCACTCACCGTGTGTGAGTTTTGTTATTGAACTTGTTGGTTCAATCACTTTTTATTGGCTACCAAATTTGTTTCCGTCTGTGTAATCTTTCTGATATTACTGGTGGTGTGGATATTAAGTGAGCAGCAATTACAACTACACACACTGCACCACTCATGTGTCTGATTTTGCTACTGAAGTTATTTGTTATATCACTTCTATTTGCCACCAACTTGATTACAGTGTGTTTAATCTTTAAAAGAACATTGTGTTTCAAGATTAGCATTCGTATTGTTACAAAAAGAACCCATTATATTGGACGAAGTGATTCTTTGAGTGTAGCAAATGCTCACTGTATCGTGTTATAAACATGTGTATTGTTAATGGTTCTAGAAAAGGGTAAATAAGTAAGATTAAATGACTGTGATAGTATTATTTTGTAAGATATGGCCTTGTTTTGAATTCTTCTGCTGTTGTGTCCGAGATGGAGAAAATCATGACCATGATCGTGGCAGAAAGTAAGAGAGTTCCCACATGAGCTTGTAGCGCTCCTAACTACAAGAGTGAATGAGGATAATCAGGTTATCATAATCTCGCTGATTTTCACCATAATAGGTTCTTTGTTCATCCTTAGAGTGACGTTATTCTTGCATATTGTTTCGCCTGTTTGTTGGGAATTAGGGGAAAAAGTTCTTAAGAACTGTGCTGCTCATCTCAACAAACCACATCTCCCAGATACGGTACTTTTTATGGGCTCGACTTTAAATGATTAAAATAAATGTTACTCGATAGTAATCACATTTCACTATTATAGGCCACTCAAGTTTCAATCTTGTCTCATTGAGGGTAAATGTGCAGGTTACAAGTCTATACTAGAGGGTAAATGTGCAGCTTAGGTAATGGGTAAAAACGGGTAAATGCATTTGGCTGCAGGCTCTTTCGTGGTGACTGGTGACGGATTTTGATTACTTGGGTTCTCTTATTGGTTTGGAGCATATATCAAACTGGTTATGTTTAAGGCATATGTACTTTAACTTTTCGCGGGTTTAGATACATCATAGATGATTTGGAAATGACACAACAAAGTTGTTCATTCTACTTCTGATAAGATTATCGTCGGTTTTGCATTAAGATCTTATGTTTTAGATCTAATCTCTTGCAATCTTATAGATTACAAATTGATATGCTCGTTTTTGGTGCCTCTTGGACATGCTTTTATCTAGCTACAATGGATGAATATGGGTTTAGCTACCAATGTATTTCGTACTAAATGCATAAGTGTTGCAAAAAGATTAGTTAACTCAAATGTTTAAACGAAATACTTTCTTCAATGGATGAATATGGGTTTAGCTACCAATGTATTTCGTATGATCGATACAAAGCAAAATCTTTAACGTTCTTGTATATAGATATTAAAAAATGAACATAAATTATCATAGCAATGATTCAAACACATTCAATTATGTGAAAAAAAAGAAAAAAAGATATACACCTAATCTTATATATTAAGGTACAACACCAACGATAAAAATATTACTTTTGATCAAAAATATAAAAGATAATGCGTATTAGTGATGTATTGTTACCTTCCTTACAATATAGAAGAATATTCTAAAATCTTGAATTTCTCTAGCTATTTTTTGAAGCATTTATGGTGTGTTCAAGGTTTTTTTAAAGCATTAATGGTGATCTAAATCTTTTTAAAGAGTAAGTAGTTGAAATAATTGAAATAGCATAAAAATTTCCGAAAATTGAGATATTGAGATAGCATTCCGTTGGGCATATTCAAAAGATCACTAAGACCGGTTTTATAGTAACCAACCGGTGTCTATAAGTGGAATATAATACAAACCGGTTTCTTAAAAGAAACCGGTGTCTTTACTAATCTTCTAAGACCGGTCTTTTCCGCAGAACCAGTTTTTCTTAATTTTTATATTAAAGAGAGTGGTTACTCTATGATAACCGGTTTTTTACACTTTCCCTACCCCATATTTTTTACAATAGGAACTGGTTATTATATAACCGGTTTCTATTAGGGGATTTTTATGTCCTTTTTTGTGGTAGTGTTATTAATTATCACAAAACGTATAACGAACGTTAGTATTTAACGGAAAGTGACTAACGATCGTTAAATAAGAAAAGGAAGGGACTAGAATGAAATTAGATGTCAAGAAGGTTCTGGATCTACCTATTTTATGTAGGCCGATCGGTTTGTATTGTGTTTACCCAATCCAAACATAACTTGGACTCTAAGTTTCTTCTAGTATATAAGCAAACCAAGGGTTATTGTTTTTGTATCTCTTGTGCACACAAACTAAACCCTAAAACGTTTTCTTTCCTTGTTCTTTTTCTTGATCGATCGACTAAAACCCTCAACAAGGGCCGATCGATTTTGTTACTTAAACAAAACGTTTGGTTTTAAGTTTTGTGATTTCTTTACTTGCATAACTTTAGTTTGTTATAGTACGTGTGTACAAGAACGTGAATCAAACACACTCTTGTTTGATTCTTGGATTGAATTGCAAAATCGGCAAGGGGCAATTCGTGTAATCCTTATTAACCCTAATTAGGGTTCATCACTATTGTTGCTTGGATTGATTCTTGTTTTGCTAGAATCATTAAGGTACGCATACATTTAAATTTGGTTAATTAATTATGTGTTATTGTTCCTACGCTTCCGCATGTGTTCTTTGATGTTAATTGTATTTAATTATGATTGTCGTTATATAAATATTCCAACAGCCAAAGTACATCACCTTCATCAAATATCCGGCAACCACCATCTTCTCGATAAATTTTCCGATGATCTCCATCTTTTCCGACGAGCTCAATTTTTCCGGCGATATTTATTTAAAACAATTTTTTAATAATTATTTATTACGTCATAAATTTTAATATTTTAATTGATACCATATCTTATCAACATATAAACTTTATGATCTTAACTAAAAGCACACACAAAAACACCTAATGCCCAACAAACACTAAAATGGATAGTTGAAAGTACTACTACATAAATCCCATTAACACGATCCATATTTTTAGATGGTGATGTTATGATAGTTATTTCCGACGAGTCTCCTCCGCCACCGCCGCCGTAACGGTTTCTTCCTTTGTCGTGTCGGAGTTTTTCCGATCTTGTATTCTGTACAAATTAAACGAAATGAAGGTTACTGATAACCGGATCCGCAGATTGAGAATGTGAAAAGTTTGTTGAAAAGTAGTTATTAGGCTGATCGTAATGGAGACCTAACCTTGAGTCCCCTCCCCCCCCCCCCCCCCAACCCCCCACCCATGGCAACCCTTGCAGAACGCGTCCTCCCCTTGTTTTTGCTTGGTTTGGTCGGCAAACCGATCTAATGTGGAGGAACAAAAAACTAGCTGTTAGGGTGTTTGTTTAAAAAAATTAAAATTTTAATAAACTTGCCTTATAAATACCCCAATACTTCTTCATTTTTTTACAGAATTTCAACCCCAATATTTATACACACACTTTAACTTCTGAACTCAAATAAATGAATTCTGATCAATTTTTTTATGGATACAGATGAAGAAGAAGAAGAAGTTAATAATTTAACCTTAGAGTTTTTAAAAGAAGTCGCTTTGCTTATTCAGGCTTCCACTTATTCAATCCCAAAAATCCCACAAGCTCCGGTAGATAGAGATCGTTACAATGCTTATGATCCTCTATTGGCGGTTAACTTCGATGAAAACCCAATGTATGACGCACATACATTATGTAAGCGAGTCTGAATGATCAGTCGATCACTTTTCACACGTACTGTTCGGGAAATGAATAATAATGTGGCGTATTTTCAACATGGTTTTGATTGTACATGAGAAGTTGGCATTTCACCGTTGATGAAGTGTACTTCTGCAATTCATTAATTATCATATGACAACATTCATGATGCATGCTCTAAACGAATATCTGCAAATTGGTGATAAAACTTCCCATGATTGTCTCAATGCTTTCTCTAACGGGGTTATGGACTTATATGAAAAGGATTTTTGCGATGGCCTACTAATACTAATATTGAAAAACTATATGCTTTTCACGAGGATAAAAATGGGTTTCTTAGGATGTTAGAAAGCACGGATTATATGGATTGGTCGTGGGCTCAATGCCTATATGCATATTGTGCTCAATTCTGTAGGGGTGATCACGAGTCAGATGCATTCATTTTATTGGAAGTTGTTATCTCACAAGACTTATGGATTTGACATGCATTATTTGATGTTGTCGGGTCGAACAACGACATCAACTGTATACGTCAATCGCCTATTTTCAACGATCTCAAAGACAGGAAAGCATCAGAGGTTCCATTTGTGGCTAACGACGTGACTTATAAATGGGGATATTATCTCGTTGACAAAATATATCGAGAATGGTTGGTTCTTATGAAGTCCATTTCACAACGGGGGTCGAATGATACAATACGAATAAGATATAAGCAAGCGCATGAAGCTGCAAGAAAAGATGTGGAACGAGCGTTTGACGTGCTAGAAAGAAAGTGGGCTCTAATAAATACTCTCATACGGTAGCGAAGTCTTAAGAAAATAACATATATGATGTACACATGCATCGTATTACATAATATGATTTTAAAAGACAAAGGAAAGGCCATCTTTTCCAACTTTTATCCAGAGGAGCAACGTCGTGAAGATGATCCCGTACGATCACAAGAAGATTTCAATTATTAGAGATATGCACTGCCAACAAACTCATTTAAGTCTTAAAGCTAATTTACTGAAACATATTTGCCGTTGAACAAATGAATATTAATTTTATTGTAATGTATTTTATTTTATTTCAATTATTATGTAATGTGTTTTTAATTATTAATAAAATTTTAATTTAAAAAAAACAAAGTGTTGGGTCACTCGTAAGGTCACCATTACGGGCATCCGGTCATATGTTTGATCTTAGAGCTGAGGTGGCAGACTGGTCTGGTCACACATAGGTTCACCATTACCGTTATTCTAAGTGTTAGTTATGATGAGTTTGCTGAGATTTGTGTGGGTGGTTGTTTAAATAGAGATCAAGGGTTGGATGTTGCTAACGCTTTTGGTGATTCTGGATTTGTCATTGTTTTAGGTGATGTTGTTAATGAAGAGGGAAAAAGATAAAAGAAGGGGAGAAAATGGGTGACGGGTTTTGAAATTAGAGTTGTTAGTTCGGGTGAAATGGTGGGTCAGGTAGGATAACTAGGTGTAGGGTTCTGGTGGTCATCTGCACGGCTATAAAACATGCACAATGGAAAATAAACACACAAAGCCATGGAGAAACCAAACCCTAATTAGTCAGATCTTCTAAACAGTGATATAACCTAATATAATACATAAAAGGGTATTTAGGATTACTTACTTGTTATTCCTACTAGTGTAAGCTCCACGGCATGTCTTTAATTATATGAAACGCCTTCTTTGTATTCTTGATGCTACACGATTACGTTTAGGGTTTCTTGGGGATTATCACTTCTTAGACAGCGTTAGGTATCCATCGGTATTGCACAAGTATAATTAAGGCTACGAACCTATGCAAGTTAGGCGAGCACGAAATCGGGTAAACCCATGGATCGACCAGAAGTTGACCAAGGGTTATGGTGCGATCGGTTTTGAGTTTCAAACCCTTTTGTGGGTTGGTCGACCAAACACAAAGAGAAAGAGGATATGAGAGTTTTAGGGTTATTGGATAAAATTAGATTTTTGTTAAACATAAAAGGTTTTTTAATGAATCAGAAAAGTTTTTTGGTTAACGCTAAATTGAGTTTTTGTGGCTATTATATTGCGTATAGCACGGATGACGTTATGTTTATGTAAAGTACATATTGGAGGTGAGGAGGTACCTAATCATTTGGTTTCCAATGTTCGGTAAGGACCCCAAAGTGGAATGGAGTCACGAGTTGGGGTAACACCTATGGTGTAGCTACTGCATGTGAATGTAAGAATTCTCTATGTGTAACTTGGCTTATTCTGTTGGAATGAGAATTGTATTTATAGAGATGGATCTAGGGCTTTGTGCTCCTTTAGAAAGCCATCTATGGTTGAGGATGGTCCACGAAGTGGACATCCAATAAAGGAGGCAAGAATGACATGCGACGTGCCATCTTCGGCTTAGCCGGATGTATGGAAGGATCTATGCATGATTGCAACACTACCTCGAGCTAATAAGGTAGTGACACGTATTTGCTTGTTGCAACGGTCCTGTGGGAAGCATCCAGTCTTGTCATTGCATGTTTGTGTTTGTCAGGCCTTTGACCCTGGATTGGCAGCTTCCCAGGTATGTTATGATGAGTTATGGCCGTGATGGGCTTATTTAGAGGCGTATAGGTCTTTAGTCGGGTAGGCTGAAGGTCCTATACGCTATCACATTTAGTAAGTAACAACAAGATTTTCAAAACTCTTTGATTTATATATTATCTTTGTTGATATAACTTATTTCCGTAGCAAGCTAAGCTTGCGAATGCAGATATGAATAAGAAAATATTCTTGAAAGGGTGATGTTATTGGTATCCCTTTTGATTTACCCTCCTATTAACATTTTTTTCATATGCTTCTTGCAACGTGTATACAATATAAAAAATAGATCATCATCCGTGTGCTTTTTCATATCCTTCTTGCAATTTGAGTTTAATAATATGTTTATGCATAGTTTAGGGAAGCAACTCAAAGGGAAGCAAACATAACTCCATGAGGTTTAACCCATGAAAAATTAGCCCAATCCATTCAGCTATACAACCAGGAAATGATATGATCATAGACCACAATCCACATGGTAAAGCAAAATGTGAAAAGGTTTTATTCATATGTGTACGTCGGATTAAGATCCTCTCAAATTATAATCAAACATGATTGATCATGATAGTTTTGTTGTGAGAAGAAATAAGCAAGTGAGACCTTGATTTCTATTAAAAGAACAAGTTTTATTCATTTAACTTATTTATGATTGGTGAATATGATGTATCATGTTTGACTCAACTTTAGAGAATCCTAATCTGTGTATACATCACTTATGTCAGATTTTTATACTACTACAAAATCTCAGTCCACACACTTGCCAGAGATCAATTCATTCAATATAAGCTAGGTGCGGTTCGGGTTACGGGTTTGTTATTCACTCCGTCACGTCAGCTTTTGCCCAATAACATTCTTTTAATACAAAAAAAAGCACTTTCTCATGTAACCAAGTTATGACTACACGGGACCCACAACTTTTATTTATTTAGTACACTCAAGAACAAAAGAAAAAATAAATAAAATCTATAACATCGGTTATCGTCTTGGCGAAGTGGCTATAATGCGAAGTGACGGTGAAACTCAAAAAACTAAACACCTATGGCAAATGAGCATGGACCATGGAGCACTCTACACTTTAAACGTGATATGGGCAACACCCCCAATAGGTCAATAGTTATCAGAACTTACATGGAATGGGCCGAATTACACGTGACTATTTGGGCTTATGATTTAAAGTTTCGGATATCCATTTATCAAGAGTCCAAGAGGACTTTCCATAATTTGAGGTTTGTACTTGTACAGTTGTACTGTTGTACATGGCAAATGTTACACAGTAAAACGGAAAAATATTTTTCTTAATAACGATTTTGATAACTAATTTAAGAAGAATATTCTTAGCGGCACATTCAACAATCAACAAGTCTGTCATTTACTTTTATTTTTTACTTCTTACACAAACACTTTATATATTACTAGACGTATACCCGCCGCAAAGCGACGGTGTACAACAACAAATAATTATACTTGCGAAATTATGATTATGGTTCGACATTTGATGCAAAACGTGTGTTTTTTTAAATTAATATAGTGTGTGTTTTTTAAAAGTTTTCAATCTAAAAATATATTTAGGGGTAATTTAGACAAACTAAATTAATTTAGGTTTTCAAGATTTAAAAAATGAGCATATTCACTCGTTATAAGTAGTATAAGAAGTATAGACTAAACCAGCATGACAAGAAAGAAACATAAGCGGATCACTTTCACTCCCTGAGGTACATTTTATTTCATATACAAATCAAGAACAGGATAATCATCTCTAAATGGACTCATATCCTTTTTGGATCGAATTGAAGTTGAGGTTGTACTTTGCTTGTAGATTTGGATAAAATATTCCAAAGTTTTTCTCGATTTGAGGTTCCTTGTTGTTCTCATCAAACATGGCAAACAAATACGTTTCTATAGCTCTTCCAGGCCTCTTAGGAGTACCGCGTGGCGCGTGTGCAACCATATTCGTGTAGAAATTACGTGCATTTTCAAATGTTGCTCCAAACGCACCAGCTGATGGCCATCCCGTTTCTGATACCACAATTTCTACTGAAGGTCCTCCTGCCTTCTCTAATGCTGAATAAGTTGCGTCTAGTAATGCGTCAAAAAGATTCTGGTATCCGTTTGCTCCATCTTGTACTATTGTTCCTGGGGATGTAAATGTCGCATAGGCAACTGATATGTCCGTTGGATTTCCTGTATAACTATCAAACAGAAAACAAACAAGACTTTTTATAATAAACTAAACAATATAATGATAACTAGTAACACACCAAAAGAAAAGTACCTGAAATATGGATAGATATTGACAAGCAATGGTGCATTTATGGCTACTAAGAACCCGATAATCGGGTTAAGATAAGATCTAGCATCATCCCTAAATGCACCTTGTGACGGTGGATAACTGACTCCAATCAAAGTTGTGTCAACCGAAGTTGAAACTTTGATTTGATCTTTTAGTCCATAAACTGAAATGACTTCATGAATATTGGTCAAAGCAGGGTGCACCAATGGAGCTAATGCAGTATCAGATGGCTTAACCTCATTTCCAACTGCTATATAACGAAATTTGACATCAGGCAAGCTTGCAACATTCCTCCATACCCAATCAAATGCATTGTCACGACTTGCAGCAACATATGCAAGATCTGAATTAGGGACCCCTATCGTCACTTCAATGTTGGATCCTCTTAGTGCTTGTAGAACAGCTTGATTAGGATCATAGAGTCTCATCCGCTTGATATTTTGCGACTTATATAAGCTTATGACTTCAGCTGGGGTTGGAAGATTGTTTCCAAGCAATCCATAACATACTCCAACTTGTGCTTCTGCATAGATTGATATCTTACTTTTTTAGATCATTAAAAACTTGTATTTCATGAGTTCATATTTATATAATGCCAAAAGATGCAACATGGAACTAAAAGATAAACAATGAAGTTAAAATCGCACAAACATTAAAATTATCAACCAAACCAAACAAATCGTAACGATGGTTTGGCTAGTTATGACATGTTTTCTTAGTAGAAAATAGTCACAAGTTGTGGTATTTGTACCGTTTACATCTTTAAATGTATATTAGCGTTTATATTTTGAAACTAAAAACCTCATAAACTCGCCCTCCATTGGTAACCTGAACAACAAAAAGAACCAAATACGTACAATTTACTTGAGTCCAACGTAAGTAAGAAAACAAAGAGAGATATGAACCTGTTTTATCTAAGAATGCAACAAGCAGACCCAAAAGAAGAAGAACAGAACCTATAGAAGACATAGTTAATTTGGTTGTGTAACATTAATGAGCATATGCCAATTTATATAATGAGCAAGAAAACCATATAAGAATATAAATATTCAGGCGGCTAATTCAAGATAAGATTATAGACATAGTGGCAAAAATAGTATACTTAGAGAAGACTTTTGCTTGAGCAAACTTATGATTATTTAGCAAGTTGAACTTTGTATAGTGGGAAAATAACCATAGAAGACAGATACTTGAGCCTGCTAATATGAAAATTATCATATGTTTCCAAGTTTTAAAGCTTAGTAGCTCTCAAATAATTTTGACTCAACGAATAAACGACGACTTTATGCATCTACAGAAGTCAACTGATCATTTCTCAAAGGCCAAACCATACGTTTAATTTAAGTGCTACGAGTAGTAACAGTACATATGAAATTTTAGACATTATTCAAACAAATTTAGTGTAATATCATTATAGATAAAAGAACTGCAATTGGTGGGATGAAAACTTATAATTAATAACACTTTATTCAATGGACCACGTACATATGCATAAATATCCTTTGTATTTTAAGTTTCAAGACAAAAGCTAACATCGGCATATTCATGTGTTACCACAACATATGTTACCACATCATGGTATCCATTGAATATATATGTATGATTATGTGTTACCACATCATATTCATACACAGTTCTTTAATGGCGGCCTGGCTACTTGTAGTTTTATATGCAATTCTATCTCTGACAATGATGTGTATTTTAAATAAAAGCAACATTTGAAAGTTTCTTGCATTCTTCCAAACATTCACTTTTACTGCATGCAGATCATGTATATACTTACATTTCGCAAACTTTACTAAAGCGAAAACAATATTGTATGATGCATAATAGTCTGAAGACTTGACTTGTGTTATCTCTGATGACATGTAACTATGGCATGCTACCTTCAAAACGACATTATGTAGGACGGAATCAGGATTAAAAGGGAGCGGGTGCGCACAAAAAATTTAAGCCTTAATAGTAGACACAAGTTTTTGGGACCCGATGCATTTAGACAAAATCGAGATTTTTGAAGAAAAATTAATATTACGGAGCAAAATTTCATCGATGTCCCGTGACACTGTGGGACCCCCTTAGTAACTCGACTAATTGACTTAGCCAAGCATAAGTGCCCAAGATAAATTACCCTCATGTTTGGTTCCAAACAAGTAAAAAAAAATCAAGAAAAAATTACATGTTTCGTCCTTATGGTTTACCCAAAATCACACTCGGCGCCCCTATTCAATTTTAATTACATTAGTGACACCTAATTTTCAAACTAGTTGCATCAATAGTCCTTATTGTAAAATATAGAGATCATATGTGTAATAATTTATAGTTTTATTACACGGGTAGTCCTTATAGTTATTACACGAATAGTCTTATTTTTCAAAATAAGGACTATCAATGCAAATAATTTGTAAATTAGGGATTATTTACGTAACTAAAATCAAATAGGGACAATGATTGTGATTTTGGGTAAATCACAGGGACGAAACATGTAACTTAAAAAAAAAATCAAATAACAAAATCAATTGAACCAATTGGCCCTCCTAAATCCAAAACATTTGCATAACATACAATTTTCACTACATATAATACAAGCGACACTCATTTGAATAAATGTTTTCGGCTTTGTATATGGTCATATGATTCATATCTAGCTCTGAGAAAAGATTAACTCTGGAATAAATGTGTTAACCACATTATCCCATTATCGATCACTATACAAAATTGGAGGGATAATAAAGAGATTATACCCCTGAGCAAACAAACACGGGGACTACTTTCTAACTCGAATGCCTGCTATATCTTTCAGCCCCATCTTCACTGCTGTTTTTCTAAAAAGTGCAGGTACCTGTTTTAGCCCAATAGAGTCGCAAAAACTTTTGCCTAGCTCAACAAGTGTTGTTTTATCTCTGCCTATTTCCCTAATTGAGTTATAGTATCCAAGCCAAGCGTGGTATGCTGCCTCTTTCACACTCGGGTCAATTTTCGCCATCGACTTCTCAACCTGCAAGTGGAAATTTGATGCACTTTATATACCAACAATGAAACACGTGCATGATTAACTATGTATGAACAAAGTAATTCAAATGACCGTAGAGAAGATTTGGTTGCAGAACAGACCTTGACTTTCATATCGGGATCCAAATGTGGCGAAGAGAATTTATGAATCGGAAGGTCCTTAATTTCCTGGAGAAAATACTCTTCCCATGGTGCAAGCAATAACATTCCTTCACCACCTTTTCCTTCACGTCCCGTCCTTCCAAGCCGATTTATATACTGTTCACGGTCCGTAGGGACACCCAACTAGTTCATATGGTAATTTATCAGAACACAGCATATAAATATAGAAGAGACTGATATAGTGCAAAATTCTCAAGAACAAAAGGGCTCATTCTTGTTACCTGAATTACCAAACTGACATCAGGATAGTTCATTCCACGAGCCGACACGTCCGAGGTAATTAAGATAAGTCGTTTTGCTTCCTTGAATTCTTCAGAAACACGAGTTCGGTAGAGTGGTGGTTTTCTAGAATGAATCTCTCTAACATTCATTCTCATCTCACGGAAAAGAGAATACACGAGTGATGTCATCATTGCTGTGGTACAGAAGAGAATGACCTGAGAAATAATAGGATCTTGTTGTAAGTTCAACATCAACTACAAACTTCAAGTGTTTATCATTTATAGCTTAAGGAATACATCATACCTTATAGTCGGGCACTTGAGCTATATGGTCCTTTAATAAATGGTGGACTATCTGAAAATGTTGCTCATGTGGTGCAATAAGTAAAGCTTGATTAACCTAAATCAATGACCAAACAAGCTAATTTATAAACCAGTTCTTGCGAAAAAAAAGTTAAAACGATCCAAACAAGCTACAAATTGGTCAAAATTGGCACCCCGACAAACCTTATCATGTGTTTCTGGACCTAATCCAACTGTATTAATATAAGCATGTTCCCTTTTCAGAACAAGTTGAGATACTCGACGAACCTGCAGAAGTCAATAAAAAGCTCATCATGTTGATTCTTGAAAAGGAAAAGCTATTTAGTTATAAGCTTCTGGAAATTGAATTGAAAGGATGATGCAAACCTCCTTTGGAAGTGTTGAGGTAAAGAGTAAAGATTGCCTTTGACGAGGTAGACAATCGACAATTTTCTCCATATCCTTCCGGAACCCTAAGTCTAGCAGATGGTCAGCTTCATCAAGTATAAGCATTTTCAATTTCATCAAACGTGCAGAGAATCCAGATTTGTTCTCAATGTGATCCAGCAATCTACCAGGAGTTGCTACAATAATCTGCATAAGAATATGTGTATACAAGTAAACTATCCGCAATAGTAGCTTACTTTCAAATTTTGAGAAGTACACATTATCGAAGCGTAACAGTTAGTAAACAATCTTGTATTACCTGACAAGGTTCTGTTTCTAAACGTTGCTGATCAACTTTAAATCGAGTACCTCCAACAAGAGTCTGCACGCCAATTCCCTCATGGTACTTTAACAATACATTGGCTTCTGCAGCTATCTGACTTGCTAGTTCTCTTGTGGGGCATAAGATAAGAACACATATTGGTGAAATCCGTTTTGCAGCATTGCTAGCTGAAGCCTTTAAAACTGTTTCAATTGCAGGGAGCTGTTTGTGTTTAACAACATCATGTAACCAAAAAGGAAAAGCGCAAGAAAGTAACAAGTCGAGCTTAAATAAGAAAAAGGATTTTCGTGTACCAAAAAAGCAGCACTTTTCCCCGTTCCAGTTTTAGCTTTGACTAAGGCATCCTTGCCTGTTAGAACCAAATTAAGAGGCATTGTTCAGTTGCAGTGTTTATATAGCAGAACCAAATTACAAATCATAAAGTCCACTTGATAAACAAAGGCAAAAGAGGCATTGGTGATATAGCAACGAATTTCGGTAACAAGGTCAACACCTTAACGGCTAAACAAAATATGGTGCTAAATTGCTAAGATCTAAGTTGATATTCAACAAGTTAGTGAGAGACTAATCAGACAGGATAGAACTCATACCCTCGAGGCAAGTAGTTATCGTAGCATCTTGAACCTTGGTCATTTGCACATACCCTGCTAAAGTAAGTGCCTTTATCGTCAATGGAGATACATCGCACTCATCAAACCTGAAAAACAGAACAACCCTTTTAATAATTCACCAAATTATCAACACTAATCATCATAATCTATATCTATACTATTATATAATGCATTTTGACTGTGGGTCCCATTCCAAATTAAGATAAGGAGAACCAATGAAAAGTTGACACGTGTACAACCCTGCATACTTGATATATCCGACGTATAAAAGCCCCCAAAAACACATAGTGTACACCTTCAAACACACACAAACGCTCTCAATTTCTTTTCCTCTCTATACCACCACCACAGCCACCACCTTCAACCGTCATCACACTCACCAGTCACCACCACTACCTTCAACGGCCACCTCAACTTAAACCCTTACCGCCACCCGTCATCTCACTCACCACCACCACCTTCAACCGTCATCTACACCTAACAAATAACATCCACCACCGGTAAACGCGAATCCGACTCAGGATCTACACCGGTAAATGAAGCTCGCGTAAGATCTATACAAGCTGACCTAAATCGATACCTTAAAATCAGGTTATAAGTTATAATCAAGGGGTGTTTCAGGCGCCTATATCTCATTTAGGGGTGTTTGGGGTAGCTTAAACTCTGACCAGGTGTGTTTGGCTTTGCTTATATTCTAGCATAATCGATTGCTGTTATATTAATTTATACGTAACAACTGTTTCTGTTTGTAGATGTATCGATTACGTAAAGTTGGGTTTAGAAGTTGTTGGTTTGTTTTCGAAGATAACTGGGATGAGGAGAGAAAATTTTGGTTGAGTCAAAACCAGGATTTTCCGAGTGTCATTAACGGAAAAGCGCGAATTATGTTAGTTACGGGTTCGCCTCCTGGTCGTTGTGATA
This sequence comes from Artemisia tridentata subsp. tridentata, assembly GCA_021014915.2. Classification (NCBI taxonomy): domain Eukaryota; kingdom Viridiplantae; phylum Streptophyta; class Magnoliopsida; order Asterales; family Asteraceae; genus Artemisia; species Artemisia tridentata. The sequence continues at coordinate 324,430,074 of CP139501.1, read as the reverse complement.
ATGCTATAGGTGATCATTATTTGTTGAAATCTATTAACAATAAGATTGATTATTGTAGGATACATGGGATTGAGATTCTGTATGATATTGCTATTTGGATAAGGAGTTGTCGGGATATTGGGCGAAGTTGCCTTTGATTAGGAGGCTGATGTTGTCGCACCGGGATAGTGGGTGGGAAATTACAGAACAAAAAAGATATTTGTTGGTGAGTTGCCTGCCACCTTGACAGAAGAACAATTCCGTCAGTACTTTGAAAGTTATGGTAATGTAACGGATGTAGTGATAATGTTTGACCAAAACACCCAGAGGCCTCGAGGATTTGGGTTATGGTCCCAATGTAGGCTATGGAAGTAATGTTTCTGCACCAAGTCAATCTGCAATTGGAGCTTCTGTGTATGGTAGTCAAGCCTATGGTTATGGCAACTATGGTAGTAACGATGGCTACAACCCCAACCCTGGTGGGTGCGGAGCTGCTGCTAGGCGATTTGGGCCAGGAGGTGCAGCAAGCGGAGATCAGCAAGGGACAGGTGGTGGTTATAACGGACAAACCGGCTACTCTAATGCAGCTTGGAGATCAGACTCGTGAAAAAAGGTCTTTTTCAGTGAATCATGACATTATGGTAGTTTAAAACCGTATTTTCGTCATAACTGTGAGTTGTAATACCTATTTCGTGTGCCTAATTTTCAGATATATGCTCCTATTTCAAGCAAGACATTGACAGTAGAAGAGCATGTGCTTTATACATATATACTCAGGAGGAGAATTATTCAAAGAATGTTGCTTCTCTGTGTACATGCATTTCGTCACTTAATATCAAGGAGGACCAAAGTGATGGTAATGAGCAAGCACCCGAGGAAGCATGGAGGGTGAAAGTTATGAATATGACAAAGCTCTCAATGCTGACAGAACCTATCTTAAGTTCAAGAAACGATTGGATGTGTACCCAGAACAATGTTTCAGGTACAAGTCGCAGCAAATTTTGATATTTTTAACAACTTAGTGCAGTAGTGTCGTGATCCGAAAAAAAAAATCTTTTCGTGTGTGGAACTTATGAATAACTAATGTCTCGAAAAGTTGAATGCTATAAGTATTAGTTAATTAGAAAGTTTTTCTGATATGGAGATCTAGGAGACTAGGAGGGTATATGAAGTTGAACACATTTCAGATGATTCCTGACCCATTTCACCCACTCTACCCGTTGACTTGTTTCCTTATTAGTTAATCTCTTAGCATAGCCATATGACCCATCAAGTTAAACCATTTGTGTGTAACTGGATTAAATTTACTGCCTCTACTTTTTATAATAGTGTCACTGTCATGTGATAATGGGATGATGTGAAATAAGTAATTAAGTGGTGAACTAAGTAGTTAAGGACAAAAATTTCGGTGTTTCGGTCAAGGACCGAGATACGAAATTTTTGGTATTTCGGTGGTATTTCGGTGGTATTTCGGTGGTATTTCGGTAATTTTAAATATTAATATTTTATATATTTTATATAATATATCTATAGTTTTTTAATATATAGAAGTTTGCATATAATATTTTATGTATTTTATATAATATATCTATATTAAAAAGTTTGTTTTATTATGTTTGGCCCAAAAAAGTTAAAAAAAAAAACAAAACTGGTATACCACTGAAATTTCGGTCAAAAAAGTCCAAATTTCGGTCAATATCGCCGATAATTTCGGTTTGACTTTTTTTGAAATTTCGGTCAACTGGTATTTCGGTGGACCTCCGAAATCCGAAATTTCGGTGGTATACCAGTGGTATACCACCGAAATTGATAACACAGGTGGTGAATGCATTAAAAATGGCTTTTCTGAATAATACTAAAGTCCAATATATCCTCATATTCTAAGTTATCTCCTCTGCAGATACTCATATGGTGGGAAGCCGCTTTTGGCAACTACAGAAGCAGGAGATCCTGGAAGATGCGAGCTATGTGGTGAATCAAGGCTCTATGAAATGCCTCCATTGTTAAACTATCTACAGGAAGCAACAAATAACAGTTCTCTAGAGAACTGGAACTGGATGAGTCTAATCGTGTATACTTGTTCCAAGGTAAGTTCCTACATGTTTCAGCACAAATATAAAAGGATACTGAAAAGCCGTCTATTTAGTATTTACTGACAGTGGTTTTGGCTAGGGTGGCAAACATATTAGGGTTAGGTAACATGTCAAAACGGGTAACTTTTTAGTATGGGTCAGGTTGTGCCCGCCCACGAACACTCCTTTTAAAGTTTCCTATTTATAATAATTAAGGTGTTCAATATGGAAACAAATCTATAAAATTCGATAATAATCTTGTTTTTGAAACAACAACGTTCTGATGGGTTTTATGCTTTTTTAATTACACGTTGAGTGACTTTTGACAATTGACTCATTGAACCTTGCGACCTAAAAACCAAAGAATAAGTATTGCTTCCTGTCGCTTTTTAAAACATGTTGCTACATATGCCTGTTTATTGTTACTTTCTTAGTAATCCGAGCTTGCGAACGAGATGGTCCTTTTGAATTTATGTATCTTTAGGCTTTACATATATTTATGCCTTTTTGAATTGACATGCATTTTTTTTCCTTTAAAATTTATTTCAAGGGATGTGCACCCGCCTCGAAGCAGGAAAGTAATGGATGGGTTGTCGCAAAGGAAGCCATAGTGGTGCAAACTGAAGCCTACCAAACAGTTCTGTCAAGATGTAGTCTACACCTCAAATGTGGTGTATAAGAGTGTTAAAGGATGATAAATAATCTAAGCCGTACGAGATTTCGAATTTGAGTGTGTTGATATGCATTTAGTAATTTTGTATTCAAATAATTAGTCGAGGGATTATTATACTTTTCTTTACATGAACGAGGATATACAAAATTTTCATATTATAGTATGGTGTTTCGTTCGACGAAGATGTTATGTGAAATAAATATTGCTATGAACATACACGTTATTGAACAAAAATTATTGTTCCGCCGCTATGCGCGGGTTTCCTAATCCTACTAGTGGCATTCAAGAAATGCAAACATTTACACATCAATAAAACCATACCTTTTAATACTAAGAATCGTGTCATCATCATCACCCGCTTCATTCTCAATCTCAACCATCTTCTTCTTATTAAGCTCATTCCTAATCGCCTGCACATGTAACGACACATCATCCTCTTGTTCCACCATCTGCAACGGTATCCTTTTCGTCTTAATATCATATTTCCCCAACGCCGCACTACTCATCATCATCTTCCTCCCTCTCCCATTCCCCTTCCCCTTCCCCTCCCCCTCTTCCTCATCACCCGATAACCCAACCAAGCTCAACCGCGGCCCCCTCATATCCCCACCCTTCGTTTTCGTCGCCAAAAAACCCATTTCCTCATCCGAACTACTATCACTCTCATCACTATCATTTCTCCTATTACTAAACCTCATCGCCCTACCCGAATAACACCTAACATTACCCAAACTACAAACCGAATAACTCCTCCTATTTTGACCAGAAAGAAGTCCACGCACATTAACCGGGGTATGACTCGCCTCAATCCTCCTCATTTCCCTCACATCACTCGCGTTTATCGGCCCATCGTCCTCATTCCACAAATCCTCAGCACCTGGCTTCATAAACCTATCAGCTAAACTCTTAACATGTTCTTTAGGCGACAATGGCTTGAAATTCTGGGCATTTGGTGAGCTAGTACCATCTGGGTCATGGGTAAGTTTGGAACGTATCTCGGACCGAACGCGGGCCTCGTAAAGCTGTTTTTCTTGGTCTAGGAGACGCTTTTCTTTGTCTCTGGCATGTTTTTCATGGAGACGTTTCCATTGCCATTTGTTAAGGCCGCCAGGGAATGTTCTTGGCCCACCGCCCATGTGGCGGAGGATGGTGAGGCTGTGGTTGTGGGTTTTGGAACGGTGGATCAAGATTAGTAGGGATGTGTTCATTTTGGTGGGGTTAGGGTTTAAGGTTTTTGATTATTTGGGGGTTTTGTGTTTTGAGGTTTGGTTGTTTTTTGTTGGTTTATGTTTTTGGTCCTTCATGTTATGGTCTTTGTTATTTATATCTATATACTAAAACATGCGTACTATTCATCATAGCTTGGTAGTAGGCCCTTTAGGGGGCCAATAGGTCCGAACCGGTAAAAATAACCCGACCTTTATTCGGATCTAACTTGGTGTCTCTCACATATGTCTCTAACCTCTTCTTTAGGTCTAAGGTCTGGCACCGAAAAAAAAACGATGGAGCAAAAGTCACCGATCCGCCTCTGAGGAGTCTATAGTGATTTATGTGTGTTGGTGTAGAGTGAAATGAACATGAAACTAATATTAAAATGGGGGAACAGTGCCTTAGTGGGAGGATCTGGATTTTCTTTAGTGATATGTGATTGTGTTTTTCCCGTTATTTCTCAGGTGCAACCACTCTTATTTCAACCACGTCTTTCTTCTTTCTTATCTTTAAATTTATAACATTATTTATGTCTTTTTATCATGTTTCGTAAAACTAAAGGTAGCTGCAAACAGAAGTAGTTAGAGACTTATTCGCTGCAACATTTTATAGGCAAAATTTGGTGCCTATAATCGCGCTATACTTCACTGTTTGGGTGTGTTATAGGTATCATGTTGTGGCTATAATGGCCGGTTTGTGTGTGTGGTGTTTTGAATTATTATTATTATTATTATTATTATTATTATTATTATTATTATTATTATTATTATTTTAGTGTAAAGTGGGGGGTTTTTTGGAGGTGTGTTATAAAAATGTTATTGAGAGGGTGTTTGTGAGGTTTTATATTATAGAAATGTTGTAGGGTAAAGGCTGACGTTGTGCGCCTATAACTTGACAGGTAACAACGGCTGCATCTAGCACCTCTTAGTAGTGATGTAGCTGTTTCTTTTACAAAGTCGTTATGTTACATAGTTAATTCTAATTATAAAATGTAAAATGATGAAAATCTAAACGCTAAATCCTTTTTTTACTGTTTTAAATAAGAGCGTCTGTATAAAATCTAAGTTTTAAACTTTCTTGTCAAAGAAACATTATATTATAAACGTTAAAAGCTGTATGCCAATCGCCCCAATATAACTAATCGCCTGGCCTTTATATGTGATATTAGTATTTATTTAATACTTACTCCGTAATTAACAGAGATAGCATCTAATTGCAAGTTATTTGTTTGGGTTTTAGTAAGATTGGGAATGGCGATTAATACAAAAAACATGGTTTGTCCTTTTTATATAAAGAATCTACTTTATGAAAAAGGTTTTTAAGTTTGTGTGCAACATTTAATTTGATACATGCCAACTTTATCCATTCATTCACTAGAAAACTTTTAGCTTTATCTTTATCAAAATTCTAAATCACAAAATGTGTTAATGGTTCATTTACCTCACCCAAAAAGTGCCTATTCTAACTACACATGTCACTAGACTCGAATGGCAAAGATATAAAAGATCAAAAGTAAATTGAAAAAATCATCCTTGTGTTTTGGTCAGATTGTAGTTTCACTCCAATTACACTTGTCATTCTTATGAGAAACTTACAAGTACACGCTTGTTACTAAATTGCTCTCACTAGGACGGGGAGACGAAGATGCTAGTTTAGTAATTTAACTTTAGCCATTGATCAAATATATACTTGTAAGTTCTGTTGGAATTATAATATCACAGAGACAATAAAGCCATAAAGATGAAGTTAACAATTTACTCAAAAATCAATGTAGTATTAAGTTCAAGGACCAATTGTGTAATTGTTGAGTAACTATTTAAGACCCTGACCTCACATTTCACTCACATACATTAAACTAGTAGCACACCCCGTTGAAATGTCGTCAAAAAGGTACTCATAACTTTAATCATACATTAAATCCTTAAAATATCTTTGTTTTGAAATCCCTTAACTATTTTTTCTGTTCCACAACTGTTTTATAGGATAGCTGTTGTTACGGGTGGAAACAAAGGTATTGGTTTAGAAATATGCAGACAACTAGCTGATCAAGTTGTCGTGGTGTTGACTTCAAGAGACCAGAAGCTCGGTGAGGATGCTGTAAAAAAACTGCACGAGTCCGGTTTACAAGATGTCGTTTTTCATCAGCTCGATGTCACTGATTCGGCTAGTATTGCTTCCTTGGCAAATTTCATAGATGCTCGGTTCGGAAAACTGGATATATTGGTAATAATTCAAATCCTTGGATTTTTTTTGTTAACCATGATTTCGAACCTTTTAGCCGACTAGTTCACATGGAACTCAAACCCAGTTTAGCCTATTAGACGATATATAAGTTTGGTTAGTTGGCCCGAGCCCCAGTTTAGCCCATAAATAGTTTGATTAATAAAGTTTAGCCAAGCCTTCCCTTTTTAGTACAATTGTTTGCACCTAGCAAAAATTGAACTCGAAACTTCTCACATTTTAGTGATGATAATCACAAGCTTTTTACTACTCATGAGTGGTTTCAAATCAATGTTTTTCGTTTTCAGTTAGGAGTGTTTGTGTAACGACCCGTCCCATATCAGGGTATCAGTATGGGATAGGACATTTGAGCCTTTATAAGTGGTGGATTCCTAATATCATTCCACGATGGTTTTTAGTTGACCAGGAGCATTCCATTGCTTTTCAATTCAGAGCGTTCCAGTTTTTCTTTTGGTAACCCTGGTTTCCGACCTTTTGGCCGACTAATCCATGGGGTTTGAACCCACCGCCACACAGATTCTGTGGGAAACGGTGTACACTTTTATTGATTAAAATCAGATTACAAGTAACAATAATAAAATTAACTGAAAGCAAATGACAAAAAATTAAATAACATACACCAAGGGGTAGAAGCAGAGGATAGACTCTAAGAACGAATATATAAAATAAAGCAGTAAAAGTTGGTCGAGGCTCGTGTTTAACATGATTCCCTTAAAACAGATTCGCCGTCTGTTTCCCAGGGTACAACGTCCAAAGCTGTTGTACAGCCGGACCTGACAAAACTTGCCTGAAAAATCACGGAAAGCTGAGTGTTTCTGATCGAAGAGATTGCTGGAATTCGGTTGCTCTGGAGCTGCGTTTTTTTCTGTCTAAACTGAATGAGAATATGACAATATTTATAGCGTAAATTTGTCTTGTTCTCCAAGACTAAATATTAGTCATAATAAACGAAATCTGTTATAACTAAAACAGATTTTCGTATAATGTATTACACAAACATTATTCTGTAAAACTTGTCCATTAAGTTCAAATCTATTCCTAAAATAGATTTACGAATAACCCGAACTCGCAGCAAAAAAAGATTCGCAAGTAAGCGAGGTTTCGGAGCTGTATTCGTGTCCGTAAGTCGCGCGGGCTCGCATGAGTTCAGAAGCTTCGAACCCATTTTGGCCCAGAAATCCTTAAATCTGCACCCCCTGCGGGCGCGTAGGTGTGGGAGTAAAACCCAACTAAAAGAATTTGATAGCAAATACCAAGATTTCCCTTATAAACAAGATTTCGCTTCATGTTTTGGGCGATGTGGGATGCAACATTTTCCCCATATATTGTGTTTCATGTGCCTCACTTTGAGACACGATATCTCATTCATACCAACTCCATTTTTGACACATTTTAGCTCGTTGCGAAGCTATCGTCAAGGAGAACGCAAAGCTACCAAGAAATACAAATATATATAACATATACATATAATAAATAGTGTCAAAATTTTGCAAAAACCCATTTTGCAAAACCATTTTTCCAACAGATTCAAACCATGTAAAGCCCTCCCTTTTTGAGGACGGCGTTAAAGTTTGGGTACTTATTCCAAGTACCTAATTGAGTGGCTCTAAAATAAGCAGATTAAACATTTTTATTCAAACACCCAAAATTAGTTGTTGCTTAGAGTAAAATATAGGCACTTTAATAAGTTAGGGCCGGTGGTTCCATACTTCCATACAAGTTTTGCTGCAAATTTAACATATGGAAATTGAGTTGATTGATTGGGATTTCTTATCTCTACATTTGGGAGATGTGAAGATCACATTTATAGCCATTTTATAACTTGTAATAAGTCACTTTAGTTAGACCTTATGATATGCGGCGAAACTATTTTGGACAGATTATTTCAGACACAATGGTAACTACTAGACCCTCTTTAGCTTAATGACTAATGGTTTTGTACCATCTGTATATTTATGTAACAGGTGAACAATGCTGGAGTCGCTAGTACTATCGTAGATGAGGCCTCATTTTGGAGTATAGACCTTCCAAGTGAGGTAAGCCTTGTTTTATAAAAAGAAGCATGGTCTTTGTGAAACTAAGTGAGCAAGGTTATTTTTAAATAAGAATTTTATTAATTTCTTTTTTACTGTGATTTAGGTAATTGATGAAGAGAAAAAGAAATCCAGAAAAGTTGTAACACAATCGTTTGAAGGAGCCCGAAGGTGCTTGGAAACTAATTACTATGGAGCTAAGCATGTCACTCAAGCTTTGCTACCACTTCTTCTTAAATCCGACTCTCCAAGAATAGTTAACATATCATCCAAATTGGGTCAACTAGAAGTAATATTACCTTTCCTCATCTATCCAACTTTATATGTGCAAACTGCAAAGTATTAAGCGAAATATGTTGTTCTTATAGAACGTTCAAGACGAAAGTGCAAGGAAGATTTTGAGTGATGTTGATGGACTCACAGAGGAGCTCGTGGATAAGGTCGTGAGTGAGTATCTCAATGATGTTAAAGATCAGGACTTGTTGGAAAAGAAAGGGTGGACTAGTAATGTTTCCGGCTATATTGTCTCTAAAGTCTCTCTTAATGCCTACACAAGGGTTCTAGCCAAGAACTATCCGTCCATTTATGCAAATGCAGTTAGTCCTGGCTTTGTTGCGACAGATATGACATACTTTAAAGGAACTTTCACGGTTGAAGAAGGTGCTAGAGGGCCTGTGAGACTCGCTTTGCTCCCTGATGGTGGCCCCTCAGGTCAATACTTTTGGCAGATGAATGACTCCACATTTTAATACGAAGAATTATTGAAATGGCTTATGTAGCTTGGAGATACTTATATATTCTTGAAACCCATGTATTTGAAAAGTTGGATTAGTTTCAAACTTTCAATTGCTGTAATAGTTAGAAACAATCATGTAAGTTTTCAGCTTGTTACAATAAATTTACCTGTGACAGTAATAAATTCTGAGTTACTGTACTATTAGTTTCATAGCATCTAATTGCAAGTTATTGTTTGGGTTTTAGTAAGACTGGGAATGACGATTAATACAAGAGAAATGAAGACACATGGTTTGTCGTTTTTATATAAAGAATCTACTCCATTAAAAAGGTTTTTGAGTCTCTTTATTTTGTGTTGAACATTTAATTTGATACATGCCATCTTGTCCATTCAATCAGTAGAAAACTTTTGTTTCTAAATTACAAAATGTGTTAATTCTTCATTCACCCAAAAAGTGTGTATTCTAACTACACATAACACGTCACTAGACTCGAATGGCAAAAAAAAATAGTCAATGTAGTATTAAGTTCAAGGACCAACTTTGTAATTTTTGAGCAACTATTTAACACCCTGGCCTTACATTTCACATACATTAAAAATAGCTACTAGCACAAATAGAAAAAAAAAAAAAAAAAAAAAAAATAGATCTCACGTAAAATTTGTTCCGGGTATACCCGGGATTTGAAAAAAAAAAAAAAAAAAAAAAAAAAAAATATATATATATATATATATATATATATATATATATATATATATTAAAATAACATCTCGTGTAGTTTTTTTTTAAGGATGTTACACGAGATTAGGAAAAAAAAAAAACAAAACTTATAGGGCCCGGTTATAGCTTGAGTCCAACCAATTTCATATTTCAAGGCCAACTCATAAAAAAATTCATTTAATTGAAATTTAGATCATTTCTTTTTCTACATGAATATCTTTTTAGTTTGTAAATTGGGTAATTAATCGATTCTTAACTTCCGGTTTGTTGTTTTATAGATGTGAAATTGTGAGAATGTAATTCTTTTAGTATATCAAGTTTACATTAATTTATTTTAAATGTTGTTGTTAATTTATTTTTGAGCTGATCAAGTGATTAGAACATACGAAACTTTTTTGGGTGCAAAAGGTGAACATATATTATAAAATCACAAAGGACCAATACAACAATGATAGAAAAGAGTTTAGACATGCCTAAACACTTTCTCAAAACGACATAGACATACAGGACTATTACTATCAAACTGCTAAAACAGGAACATATCCAGAACTTCAATACAATCAAAAGATCCATCCAAAAGCAAGCAAACTGTCCTAGTTTGGAATGACCCTGCAACTCTTTTCATTCACCTTTAATGCACCAATATACCACCAATATACCATATAGCTACATTTCCTTCTCAACTCCCCATCAAAGCCATTCAACCTGCCACCACAATAGCTAAGACAGGGAAGATGGAAGGCTTCACTAGGAACCCATAACCTCTCCACTGCAAGGGCTATACCAATTGTGCTACATTTCCATCTACTACAATGGCTTTACACAATTGGGAACACACACCTTGCAGTGAGTACCAACCTATCCTCCTGTGGGTAATGTATAGCATGGACCAAGTAGGTTCATCTTTCACTCCTCACTATTCCATACTACATACATTACCCCTCCTTAGCTCACATACCATTCCAAATAGGAAACCTACTTTATGATAAGATAACCCATCCTCATCACAATGTTTCAACTGCTTAAGCATTCCCTCCCAAGGCCAAATGCCACAAACAGCTTGAAACATCCTGACTAGAAAGACTAAATATCAAGATACAAGGCCATCTATTTGAGGAGCTAACATGTCAACCTCATCTGTAAGTGTTACAGAAAAGAGGGACCTTGGTAGAAAACCAAATATCTTGCAGATCATACAAATCACTTACTGCATAAATCCCCATACAGAATGTTTTAGCAGGAAACTACATTAAGAGAACCATATGAATTCACATTCTTTTACCTCCTAAGAATACAACTACAGCCTCATATTCAAAGGAGATATCAGCAATGATCACCCATAGATTTTCTTGGTACTAGCCATCTGCTATACTGCCTTAATCCAAACACTCCATTAAGATGTTCAAAAAGCCCACTGTCAATTCTAAGCTCTTCCAGATACTGTTCCATTGGCCACAATATTAAAAGAGACATTCCAGACTTCTTGAGCCTTAAAAACTGCTTCAGAAGGTTTCATTTTGAGACTTAATAGTCTTAGTCTAACTGTTTCACAGCACACATTATATAACTCTTCCCAACTTCTGCATTCTCCTTTAAAAATTCTCCAATTCCTCTCTTTCCATATCAAGTAAACACTGGCTGCAAGACATAACCTTCTAATGATGCTTCCAATAAAGTTTCCATTTGGTAAACTAGCAAAATCTTCTACAATACCATTCCAATCCCCATTACTACACTGAACCCCTGTTTTATTAAGAACTTTTCCCCAAAATTGACTTGTATAACTGCATTTAAAGAATAAGTGTGAATGAGAATCCATATCCTTATAGCATAATGGACATGCCATTAGATCATAGAATCCCCAACTTCTAACTTTATCTTGAGTTGTCAGTTTATTCATTATTGCCATCCATAGCACAAAAGAATGCTTTGGAATATTTTAAGAAAACCACACCAATTTCCACCAACTAACCTCATTTTCTTCCTCCTGAAAATCAAAATAGGCCTTTTGTACTGTAAATTTCCCCACTTTACCATTCCTGCTCTTCCAAACAGCTTGATCATTCTTTTGATTATCTAGTGTACTGTTCTGAATCTGTACAATCATAGGGAATTGTTCCTGACATTCATTTGGCCATTTCCAAACACCCTGATCTATTAATTCTGCAACCTTCAAATCAGAACTGAGTCTGGCATCATATAAATCTCTATATGTTAGAATACTATTCAAATGACCAATACTGCTCCAGTTATCAAACCACATTGATGCTTTCCTCCCATCCCCAATTTGAATAACAATATATTTCATAGCTTCCTGCCTTAGCTTTAGAATATTTCTCCAACCCCAACTGTCTGATACATCTTCTACAGCAGACCACACACTTTTTCCTTTCAATTTCACTGTGCTTATCCATTTGACCCAAAGAGAGTTTTTCTCCTCAGCAATGTTCCATAAATGCTTAGATATCATGGCCTTATTCCACACACCTAGCTCTTTTAAACCCAAACCACCCTGCTTCTTAGGCTTGCAGATTTTTTCCCAAGCAACTTTGGCTTTTCCTTTAGAGATATCACCTTGGCTCCATAAAAAACTCTTTAAACTCTTATTAATGTCTTTGATAACTGATTGTGGAAGTAAAAAAACAGATGCCCAATACACATGAATAGATTCCAACACAGAAGCCACCAATTGTAATCTTCCTGCATAAGATAAGCATTTGTTTTTCCAATTTAAAACTCTGCTCTTCACTTTATCAATGAGACACTTAAAATCCTGCACACCAAGCCTCTTTGAAGTTAAAGGAACTCCCAAATACCTGATAGGCAGCTTTTCAACTTTAAATGGGACAATTTCAAGGATACTCTCTTTCTCTTCCTCACTCATACTTCCAAAAATAATTGTACTCTTGTTATAGTTGGGAAGTAAACCAGAATATGAACCAAACTCATCAATTGCTTCTTTTAAGACCTTTACAGAAGTAGCATTTCCATGGCAAAACATCAATAGATCATCTGCAAAACATACATGGGTGATCTTTAGCTGCTTACAACCAAAATGGAATTTGAACTCTCTATCCTGATCCACTTTCCTTTGAACAATCACAGAAAGAATCTCCATAACAAGGGTAAAGAGGTATGGGGACATGGGATCTCCTTGTCTGAGACCTCTACCCCCTTTAAAGTATCCATGACTCTCACCATTAATACAAATAGAGAAGGAAGTAGAAGTCAAACATTTCATGATCCAATTAATCATTTTAGGATGAAACCCAAAACTTCTCAGAATATCTTCTAAAAAATCCCAATTCACAGTATCATATGCTTTCTGAATATCCACTTTCAAAGCTATTCTTTTTGGCCCTCCTTTCCTATCATAACCCCTAAACAGTTCTTGAGCCAGAAGAATGTTGTCCTGGATTTGTCTATTTGGGATAAAAGCACTTTGATTTTGACTAATGAGCTTTCCAAGACTACCTTTCATTCTTTCAGTTAAGATCTTACTTATACATTTATAAAGGACATTGCAGCAAGCAATGGGCCTGAAATTTGAAACTTTAGAAGGAGTTTGGACCTTTGGAACCAAGGTAATGACAGTAGAATTGATTTCCTTCAGCATTTTCCCAGTTTCAAAAAATTCCCTAACAGCTTTACATACATCTTTTCCAATGGTGCCCCATGCTTTTTTTTGTAGAAACAAGATGAGAAGCCATCTAGACCAGGAGCTTTGTTATCATCAATTTGAAACATGGCATTCCTAATCTCTTCATCACTAACCCTTTTGATCATATTTTCAGCATCAATGTTTGAAAGTTTGTTACTAATCATGCTCTCCATATCATTCATTCTTGTAGTATATTCACGATCAAAGAAACACACGTTTGGTGATATACTTATGGATCGAATATGAAAAGAACTAGAAGTTAGAGAGAGAAAGTGGAACCTTTGAGAGAGAAACTTTGTAAGATTAGATTGAAATGATAGGAAGGTCCAACCCTCTCCTTTGGTGGAGAGGGCTTTATATAGTACTACATAGGGTGCCCCTAGTGGGCTGTGGAGCGAGCTGACAGTGGGTAAAAGACCCGACCCACTCCACAATATTAATACTAACTAATCTACTGCTAATATTACTAATAAACCTACGAGCTATTAAGTGCTATTAAGTACTCGGGGTGACCGAGTCTTCAACTGAATATTTATATTCCTAACAATCTCCCCCTAAGGGAGGTCACCCCGGAAGTAACGTTCTGAATTCTAGCACTCTATCCTTGAATCTTGACTTCATAGCTCATAGACCTTGATTCTTCTACGTCAAAAATCTTTGTGCCTTCAGCAGTGAACTTGCGATGACTGTTCTTTGTTTTGGATGATCTTTGAGTATTCTTTGAAGTTATCATCCAACATATGTCTTAAAGTCATCTTGTGGCTTCGTCATCATGAGAAGTTGTGATCTTGGAGCCCTTTTTGAGATCATCGGCCACCATAAATCTCTAAGCTCATCCATTGTAGTAATGCCTCCATGTGATTTGTTGTGACTGTTGGACTCGCATGCTCACACTTTTCTGGATCATGATAGCTATCATCAGAGTTGCGGAAGCTGTGTCGTAGGTCTTTCATCTATCATGATGTCTTTGATAATGAATTGGAAGTGTGAGCATGGAGTGTGGATTGACACGTCTCTGCTGGAATCAGGAACCACCATCGCCATCTTTATATTAATCTGAAATAAAACAGTTAGCAATAAAGTTGGAGAACGAATATGGCTTTGTCATTCGTTCGATGTGGTGGTTGGATTTAACCTTTGGTTCTGTGAAGACCGACCTGTGATCAGGTAGAATCCCCTTTAAAGAAGATTCTCCTTGACAGGAATTTCCAGCTTGTAGTAATGAGTCTTCCAACAAATTAATGTCAGAATCATCATACTAAGCATGTTCTCATACCGGAACGTCTCAAAGCAGACAGCACGATAGAGTGAATCAGTGAATTAAATACCCACTGATTGACGAGAAATTGATTAGAAAAATCACTTGTGTGTCACTGGATAAACATTTTGTGCAACACGACAAGGGTTTTATAAATTGAATCACATTTCTGTCAAAAACACTTTTGTTAGAAGAATTTCACAATCAATGTGCTCGAAATTCAGTTGGTGAGCACATTGAAAGGTTTTCCAAAAGCGTCCGTTAATCCATTTCCTGGAACAAGTTTGATTCAAATGAGAATCGCCCCATCGTTTCTTTCCAGTTGTCACAAGTTTGATCCATGAAGGATCTCACATGTCACCCACCAAGAGCTTGTTTGATGTTGGCTCTAGAAGGATTTCCATCTTCATTGTGAATACTTTACGTATCACTCGGATGTTCTGGCAATACCACAAGGATAATGCGTAGGAATCTTCATATATATTTTCTTGCTTTTCACGGTGTATGAAACAGCAAGCATATTGGAAATGTGTCCTATTGAGATTAATGGATGATCTCTTGGCTCTAGACTCAATAGTGCGTTTTGATTTAGTGATCGGAGGCTGGAGAGGACTGCCACCTTTTCAATATCGTCAAACTCGGAGTGAGAGAGACGATAGCAATGTATTGATCTCTGTGACAAGTGAAACAAGAGTCCTTTGAGGGACCTTGAGTGGCTAGGGAGGGTTGTGCAGCGTATCACTGGGTCCATGATACTTTGTCTTCAATGTCAGCAATCAACTAAGTGATTCTGACAGCATATGTATTGACCCGGTTTCTGCCTAAGGTGTAAGGAGGGCTTCTTTCTTTTCACCCTTTATCTTTACATTTCTTTTTCATTCTTCAACCCCTTCAGCGCTTACCGAGACTTCATTACTAGCACCTTGTTGGGTTTGTTCCAGTACTAGCTCCATCTCAGTCGGCACTTTTCCCTTATTCACTTTTCTCCTTTTTAGTAATCATACCTAAGGACTTCTACACTAACTAGTGGATTGTCCCTGGGTAGATCCCTCCGGTTCTGGCTGGATCATGGGAACTAATACCTAACCTTACCATCCTTATAACTCCAATACATAAAGTAAAATGGTCGGTCTTTGGTATTCTTTCACAATTGCCATCACAAATCATTTGCTCCCCCTCAATATGTGCATCGATATACGAAAAGGTTTGGCACATATGGGAGAGCCTACACTTGAGTTTCAAAAGATCACATTTTTTATCAGAATTCCATATTTAAATCACATTCTCTCCCCCGATCAAAAATTTAAAACCACTTGAGATTTGTGATCCCAATTGATTTAAATAAGTGAGAAATTTTGGGAGAAAATGTGGTCAGGTTATACTGTGTTCTGATTATGGAGCATACTATGCTCCCCCTTAAACCACGAGAGAGTGTCACTGCTGATGTTGCACAAATTTGGCAAGGTGTCAGAAATTTGAGCAAATATTCTCCCCCTCAATTAATGACCCGTTTTCTATTTAAAGAGCTGTAGTCATTCAATTGAGCGACGAGTATTTGTGAAAATTTAATTCAATTTACCACCTTGTGTAACATCAAAACTCTCTTGAAGAATCAAAGAAGATAAAGAGTCTGATGTAAAGAAGACTTCTCTTCTTATACACGAAATGACGCACTGAGACGTACATCAGATCGGAAGAAAAACATGGATATAAAGTAAACCATGCCCAGGTGAACATCACCCGGTTGGAGGAACAGCCGTCTTTTTGGCGACATGCTTTCCCCCTTGTATAGCGCGGGTTGCAGTATGAAGTAACTGCAAGCCATTAAGACATGTTTAACCAATTAGTGTAACTTCTGCTTGAGCTTCATTTAAAGACCCATGTCATTATTGAATGACATTTCTAGGTCCGTAAATGTTATCGATAAACAGAAGACATGCCTAGGTGAAACTATTTTTGGTATTTTCTGATTTTTTGATTTTTATGGTTTTTATAGGTTTTATATTTTTCTATTTTCTTTTTGATTTAAGATATATACAACTATATACAAGGATATGGGAAGTCAATCCTTTACTCCTCCTTTTCTTCTTGAAGACACTTAAGGGTTTCAGGTGTCAAGCTCTTCATTCCAAGACGTGGGAGAATAAACTGAAACCTTTCTCTCGGAAGAGCCTTGGTGAAGATGTCTGCTAACTGAAACTCTGTCCTCACGAAGTATAGCTCCACAATTCCTTTCTCAACTTGTTCCCTAATGAAGTGATGCCTGAAGTTGATGTGTTTTGACCGGGAGTGTTGGACATTGTTACAACAAAGATCTATAGCGCTCTTGTTGTCACAATATAGAGGAATCTTGTTGTATGAAAAGCCATAGTCTGAAAGCTGTGATCTCATCCATAGAATTTGTGCACAGCAACCAGACATAGCGATGTATTCGGCCTCTGTAGAAGATATCGACGTACTCATTTGCTTCTTAGAAGACCAACTCACCAACTTTTCCCCTAAAGACTGAGCTCCCCCGAAGTACTTCGACGAGTGTCTTGACATCCCGCGTGATCAGCATCAGCGTACGCAGTTAACTCCATTGCTGTGTCCTTCGGATACCAGAGACCCATATGAACTGTGCCTTGAAGATATCTGAATACCCTTTTTACTGCTTCTAGATGTTTCTTAGTAGGCTTGGATTGATACCGAGTACACATGCATACGGCGAACAGAAGATCTGGTCTACTAGCAGTGATATACATCAAGGATCCAATCATGCTTCTATACTTTGTTTGGTCGACTGGAATCCCCGAAGGATCTTCATCTAGTCTTGATCTATCAACCATGGGAGTGTCAACAGGCTCACTCGAATCAAATCCAAACTTTTTCAAGATCTCATGGGCATATTTGGATTGATTTATGAAAATGCCTCCGGGACTTTGTAAGATTTGTAATCCTAGGAAGAATGACATTTGTCCCATCATTGACATTTGAAACTTGGAACTCATCTCCTTTGAAAATCTATCACATTCACTAGGATCAGATGAAGCAAAAATAATATCATCTACGTATATCTGAACATGAAGCAGATGTTTGCCCGACTTCCTAGTGAATAATGTGGGATCAACAACACCCTTCGAGAACCCGTTTGCTAGAAGGAACTTGGACAATGTATCATACCATGCCCTTGGTGCCTGCTTTAAACCGTAGAGAGCCTTCTTCAAGCGGTAGACATGAGTAGGATGTTCAGCATCCACAAATCCTTCTGGTTGGCTCACATAGACTTCTTCCTTTAAATCTCCATTCAGGAATGCTGTTTTGACATCCATCTGGTAGACTATCATATTCCGACTAGCAGCATTGGCAAGGAAGATTCTAATGGCTTCAATTCTAGCAACTGGAGCAAACGATTCTTCAAAATCTATGCCCTCTTCTTGTCTATATCCTTTTGCAACTAACCGTGCCTTGTTCTTTAGAACATCACCATGCTCATCTAGTTTCACCTTGAAAATCCACTTGAGAGCAATAATCATAGCACACTTTGGAGGAGGCACCAATTCCCATAATTCAAGTCGATCAAATTCATGGATTTCATCTTGCATAGCCTCGAACCAGCAATCTTTAGTCATTGCTTCTTTGGCATCTTTTGGTTCGACTTTGGATAGTACGGAATTGAAGAAGCACCACAGTGCATCAGTGGCCAGTTGTTTACGTGTGGATACAGGATGAGCGGGATTGCCAATGATGTTGTCAATTGGATGATCGTTGGTCCATTTTCTGAGATGATCATGAGGTTGAGAGTTTTGAACTAATGTTGCCGTGCTGTGTTCTTCGAAAGAGGATGTGTGGGTTGAAGATTCAAGAGCAAATATATTCTCAAAAGGAACATCATCTATAGGAGCAAACGGATTAACTTCTAAAGAATGGTCATCTGCAGATTCTTGTTGCACCGGAGAGGATTGAGTATTTGATGATGAGGGTGATTGACTGGCAGCTGGTGCATTGAAACTGATTGAGACAGATGCTGATGGGCCTTCAGAGCCTTGCGGAACTTGAGCATCAGCATTAGGAAGAACAACTGCAGCATTTGAGGTCGTTTCATTTGTTGGCTCAAAATATTCGTCAAACATAGGATCAAATAACTTCTTCAACTCCTCACTAGTTGGTGGTACATAAGACTCTGCAGGCGTGGGATTCTGTACAAGCCCTGAACTAATTGGTCCAGGTGTCAAAAGTTTAAGATCGGGTCCAGAACTGGTTTGTCCTGAAGCAGGTAGCTCACTCAGCTCGTCGAACGTGACATGGATGGATTCCATGATTTGTCGGGTTCGCTTGTTGTAGATGTTGTACCCCTTGCAATCTGGTGCGTAACCAACAAAAATACCTACGTCTGCTTTAGCTCTTAACTTTCCCAAGTCTTGATTATCATTAGTCGGATAGCATAGTGCGCCAAACACACGAAGAAAGGAAAGATCTGGTTTCTTGTTATGAATTAACTCATAGGGAGTCTTGTCATGAATAAGATGAATCAGAGATCGGTTTTGGGTGTAGCATGCTGTTGCAATAGCCTCTGCCCAGAGAAACATCAGTGCCTTTGAAAATATAAGCATGGTTCTCGCAGCTTCCACCAGAGTACGGTTCCTTCGTTCAACAACTCCGTTCTGCTGAGGAGTGCGAGGGATACTTTTCTGATGCGTGATGCCAATATTTTCATAGAAATTTCTGAGTTGATGATTAACAAACTCAGTTCCATTGTCAGTTCGGATGATTCTGACAGTTTTGTCAAGCCTTACTTGCAGCTGTTTTATCAGTTTGATGATAACCTATGGAGTTTCATCCTTTGTTCTCAAAAACTTTACCCATGTAAATCGAGAGTAATCATCTACTATCACAAGAACATATTTCTTTCCATTTATGGTTTGTACTCTCATTGGGCCGCACAGATCCATGTGAAGGGTGTGAAGAACTTCCAAGTTGGTGTTGACGGTTTTGGGTTTGTGGGTTTGTTTCTTGCTTTTGCCCAGTTGACATGCGGAGCAGAGATGATCTTTCTCAAATTTTAGTCTGGGCATGCCTCGTGCAAGATCTTTGCGGGAAAGATTATTTATGGTACCGAAGTTTAGATGGTTCAGACGACGATGCCACAGCCATGATTTTGTCTTGGAGGCTTTAGAAAGTAAGCAAATGGGAGAGGACCTCAACATTTCTTCAATTGATATGGTGTATAGATTTGTACCCCGACTGCCTTTTAGAAGGTCTACACCATCCAATTCCCTGACGAAACATGTGTGTTTTCTGAAAGCCACTTCTAGATCTGAATCACAAAATTGACCCACAGAAA
The DNA here is from genome assembly GCA_021014915.2 of Artemisia tridentata subsp. tridentata. Taxonomy (NCBI): domain Eukaryota; kingdom Viridiplantae; phylum Streptophyta; class Magnoliopsida; order Asterales; family Asteraceae; genus Artemisia; species Artemisia tridentata. The sequence continues at coordinate 324,410,171 of CP139501.1, read as the reverse complement.
ACAGATTGTGCCCTAATCCTTCCACATAATATACCCGTGAGATTACACTGCCACCGAACACATAATCTCCACTTGTAGGACCTATGATCAATCTTATCACACTATCTAATAATCACTAACGCATAAGAGAGAAGAGAGATAAAAGAGTTCTAGAGAGAGAAAGTAGAGGGATAAACTTTTCATTCATTTAGCCCACACTCCTTAAAACACATCCCTAATGGCCAACTCTTACAAATGAGAGGAGGCGGCTATTTATACTTTCTTACATTAAGATGGGTTTGGGATTTTCATGGACTAACATGTAGCCTATTAGATTAACTAAAAGCCCATTGACTATTCTATTTAATAAACACCGACACTTTTACACAAATAATAAAACGTAAGTGACCATCACTTTTAAAAAAAGCTAACAACTAAATAACTCACGTAAACAATAGATACTTTCATAGATCTTGATGTTAACACATTTTTTTTGGAAAGTAATTAAATATATCAATATAATTCAGACTCGTTCGATGCACACAGGCTCGATCTAAATATTTATAGCGTATTGTTCAGCAATAACTTTCGACATTTTGATCATCGATGGATTTTGTTGGATGAAGTTGATCGGTTGATGTTCGTGGTAACATAAAAGGATGTTCGTCTTTGCGTACTGTTATCTTTTATCGAGAAGTTGAAGGCAATGAAGTTTCGATATTTATTTTAAGTTTTTTATATTTTTGTATATATTTATTTAATAATTAAGATGTTTTGGTATGATAACGTTTTTTTAGTGTATTTGGGAGATCTTTATCATAATTGGCAAAATTTAAGGGTTAGTTATGTTATATTGCCAAATTTATGTGTAATTTTTAAGAATCTTTTTATCACAAGTGAAAGGGTTTTATGTGTTATTGCAAAACTTATTGTCAAAAATGTATTTGATATTTCTGCATAGGAAAACAAATCAAGTGTGTGAATTACGTTTCTTAGTTGTGTTTGTTAGCATGACATGAAAATTGTTGGTGCATTTATTTCGTCACTTTTAATTTAGATCGAGTCAAAAACACAAAATGATATTAGGACTCGTGCGATGCACATGGGCTGTATTTAAGTGTTCATAGAGTAATGTTTGGCGCTAATTTTTGTCATATATAACTTGGGTTGCCTCTGGACCCGATCCAACTATTTTGTTGAGTTTACGGTTTAGTTCTTCTTGCTATGTTTCTTTATTTTTTTTTCTATGTTTATAGTCTAAGTTTTAGACAATGAGCTTATAGTATAATGGGTTAAGACTCTATAGATCTTTTTGAAGCAACGCTTCTTTTAATTTTTGAAAGCTATATAGAAAGGAGAAAACCAACAGATTTCATCTTTTACTTTGTTTCGATCTGAAAAACGGAATACAACAAAAAAACGACACGTTACCCGAGACCACATAAGGATCTTGAAGCCAAAATAGAGAAATTTGAAGGGTTCGTTTGTTGGTTTCAGTTCGTAGTCGTGTTGTTACAACTGAAATAAGAAAGATTTGTTGTTTTGTGTTAGATTCGAACAGATGAAGTTATATGGATGGATCGTGTGAATTAGTTATATATGATGAATATGTTTCTCTGAGGTTTTTTTTTTGGAGTGATAAGGTAGAGAGAAACACATAGTTGGTGGCTGGTGTGTTGTGATTGGGTTGTGATCTTATATAATGCGAATTATTAGGGTTTATTTGGATTAGTTTGGTGGGATGGATCATTTTGTGTATGGTCCGACTATGAAACTCATCAGGGACTGAATTTTTAGAGACACTGTAAATGTCATTGTAATTATAATTAGTGTAGATAATTAAAAATGCAAATCAACCAACTTTGATCCTTAGGGATGACAAGCCTTGGGGTTTTTCCCTCCGAATACTTGTAACGACCCATGGTCAACATCTCATTTTCTAGGATACGTGCAAGGCTTCACTATTATTCAGTGAGGTTTCTCTGATGTCGTATCCCGACTGAATGTTCAAAAAAAAATCTTCCAACTTCGCATGGCATGAAATTAATCTGAATAATTTGTGTCATTAATTCTCCACACTCATTTTTAGGACCTAATCTTAATAATTGGTGTTATTAATACGCCGCACTCATTTTTAGGACCTAATCTTTATATATATATATATATATATATATATATATATATATATATATATATATGATATCAACAAGATGTAACCATGTTTGTATCTAGTTCCAAAAGTCATGTCATCAGTGTTGGCTAACAAATGTTTAATGTGTATAGAAACTTGGATTCATATACCAAATGGCAATTAACTACCTAAGACACTTAAAACTTCTAAACCGATTAGCTAATGAATAGTTTGATCCATATATGATGACTTAAAAGCTCTATCAACCCTGTGAAAAAAGGGGTTTTACCCGGTTTGAGTTTTTGTGATGATAAGTCTAAATCTCGTTGATTAGTCTACTAAAAGTAGGAAACAATAGTTATAATAATAATAATAATAATAATAATAATAATAATAATAATAATAATAATAATAAAGGTCCCTCTACACCACTACTTGTACGATCATCATAAAATATTAAAATAAGAAAATTAATAGTTTTTAAGATACTGTTAAGAACAACATAAAAAACTAAATCAGACGCATCTATCTAAACAGCTACATGTTACAACCTTTTACAACAGCTTGTACAATTAATGGGATAATGTGTCTCTTCTCCTATTGGCCATGCATTTATTTCATACAACACTATCACTGCATCTTCTTCTTTAATAAGAGTGATGGGTACCCATGAGCCATGGCTGAAAAGCTACTGCCATGTCAGTAAAAATCTATATGGCACCAGAAATCCCAAGGCACCACATTCTGGCAGTTACCCACGGCACCAGAAAATGTGGTGCCGTCGTCCATATTTTTATTTTTATTTAATTTTATTTTTTTTATTTACATAAAATAAAATATGCACAATATTAACTAAAATAAACTTCATTAATTTAAAAAAAAAACATACATTACATTAAAAAAAATGCATAAAAATAAAAACCTAGTACATAAACATAGAAATAAAATCCTAATGCTCGTTGGTGCTATACTTTGCCCGGATTCGTGCTTTTTGGGCTTTCACGACCTCCGCGTTGATCGGATACATCTTGCTTGTATCCATTTGTAGCACTCGCATCTCCTCGGCAATCTTTTGAGATTCATATAAAGTAACTCTTGCGAGTGACTCTCGTTCGAGAAAATCCATCTTTGCCTTGCGGTCTAACTCGTATTTTTGTTGCAGCATTTCTTGAAACATTGCCGGGTTTGAACTAGAACTAGCAGTCGAGTTTGATGAACGTTAACTCTTAGCAATCCGGTACGAGCCGTCTGGCCGAGGCAACGGGTCTGGTCCAAAATGCTCGGGTTCCTCGTTCATAACCCAAAGACGATTACGTCTTGCAAAAGTCGAGTCGGGATTTTTCCACTTGTGCTTGTCTTTCAAAAATTCCCAAGCGCTCATGTGTCTAAAGTCATAACCCGTTGTTCTTTTAAACAATATGTGACAACGGGTCATAAAATCTCTATCATTCTCCCCACTTATAACCGCCGTTTCATCCACTACCGAATTCCACTTCTTGACATATTTATTCATTGGAGTCCACTTTTCCGTCAACATGGTTTTGGTACGAATAGTGTAGTTGAGCCGCTTGGCTTCCTTGTTGTATGCGTCGAGCACTTTGTACCAAAACGTATCCCTTTGTTGATCCGAACCCGTTTTTGGATCCTCAAAAATTTGAATGAAACACTCCGCCAAAAGATACTCCTCTTCTTGGCTCCAAAAAATTCGATGGGTCGGGACGGCCTCTTCTTCTTTGTCTTCGTTGGTTTTCTTGGCCTTCGTCTTTGTCTTTGGCTTCTTCGCCTTCGTCTTTACCCTCGTTTTCTTCGACGTCGGGGTCGGGACCGCCTCTTCTTCTTCTTCTTCTTCTTCGTCTTCGTCTTCGTCTACTAGATGGAAGGATGCATGGTCCGAATTTGGTTGGGAAGGGGTGGTTTGTTTGTTTGTTGTGGTTGAGTAAATTGAGTATATTGTTGTTGTTGCATTTTCCATTGACTAAATAGCATTTGTTCTTCGGGATTCATGTATGGGTTATTTGGGCAGGTAGGAAAGTAAGACGATTGAGTGTATGGATTCGAAGACGAGCCCGGATTGTTGGCCGGATTTGAAGACGAGCCCGTCATTTGGTTCGACGGGTCGTTTAGCATATTGTTAATCCATTGTGAGTTGGGATTCATTTTGAAGTATGAAAAAATTGAGAGAAGTAGAGAATTAATATATTGGAAGTGTATGTGAAGTATGAAATAATAAGGGGTATTTATACGATTTTTTAAGGGGTAATTTATTTTTTATTTATTTATTTGTTATTTATTTTAAAACCTCCCAAACGGTTATATAACCGGCTAATGACTAACGGTTTTGTACCATCTGTATATTTATGTAACAGGTGAACAATGCTCGAGTTGCTAGTACTATCGTAGATGAGGCCTCATTTTGGAGTATAGACCTTCCAAGTGAGGTAAGCCATGTTTTATAAAAAGAAGCATGGTCTTTGTGAAACTAAGTGAGCAAGGTTATTTTTAAATAGAGTAAATTGCACCGTTCGTCCCTGTGGTTTAGGTCAAATCCCACCGTTCATCCCTGATTTTTTTTTTTTTTTTTTTTTTGCACCGTTCGTCCCTATCTCAAAGATTTGGCCTGAAACTATGTAACACCGTTCATCCCTATCTCTAGAGATAAGGACGAATGGTGCTACATATATAAACTACATGGACGAACGGTGCAAAAAAAGAAAAGATCAGGGACGAACGGTGGGATTTGGTCTAAACCACAGGGACGAACGGTGCAATTTAGAATTTTATTAATTTCTTTTTTACTGTGATTTAGGTAATTGATGAAGAGAAAAAGAAATCCAGAAAAGTTGTAACACAATCGTTTGAAGGAGCCCGAAGGTGCTTGGAAACTAATTACTATGGAGCTAAGCATGTCACTCAAGCTTTGCTACCACTTCTTCTTAAATCAGACTCTCCAAGAATAGTTAACATATCATCCAAATTGGGTCAACTAGAAGTAATATTACCTTTCCTCATCTATCCAACTTTATATGTGCAAACTGTGAAGTATTCAGCAAAATATGTTGTTCTTATAGAACGTTCAAGACGAAAGTGCAAGGAAGATTTTGAGTGATGTTGATCGACTCACAGAGGAGCTCGTGGATAAGGTCGGGAGTGAGTATCTCAATGATGTTAAAGATCAGGACTTGTTGGAAAAGAAAGGGTGGACTAGTAATGTTTCCGGCTATATTGTCTCTAAAGCCTCTCTTAATGCCTACACAAGGGTTCTGGCCAAGAACTATCCGTCCATTTATGCAAATGCAGTTAGTCCTGGCTTTGTTGCGACAAATATGACATACTTTAAAGGAACTTTCACGGTTGAAGAAGGTGCTAGAGGGCCTGTGAGACTCGCTTTGCTCCCTGATGGAGGCCCCTCAGGTCAATACTTTTGGCAGATGAATGACTCCACATTTTAATACGAAGAATTATTGAAATGGCTTATGTAGCTTGGAGATACTTATATATTCTTGAAACCCATGTATTTGAAAAGTTGGATTAGTTTCAATTGCTGTAATAGTTAGAAACAATCATGTAAGTTTTCAGCTTGTTACAATAAATTTACCTGTGACAGTAATAAATTCTGAGTTACTGTACTATTAGTTTCATACCACTAGACCAAAGTCTTTGGGTAACAATATTGAAAGTATAAAGTAGACTTCTCATGCTAAAAATGGTTGATAAACACAAAAAGGCTTTCTAAATAACTAGAGTTTGTAAGTCTATAATGCCCGCGCACGCGCGGGGTTTTTTCTAATCATTTAAATAAATTATTATTTTTAATTTCGGGTTTTAATTATTATAATAGGACCTTCTAAACTATTGTACTTTGATTGAGGTATTGAATTAGGGTTATTTACGAATGTAGTGGGTTTTAATATTAATTAGATTTGGAGGAGATGTTCTTGCGTCAATTATTGTGCGTGAATGAATGATAAGAGATCGAGTTTGATTGATGGAGGAGGAATTTGGGAATGTTGGGACTTCAAATATTTAGTGGGAATGATACTGAATTTTAAGTTTCAGCCCAAATCTTTCAAAAACTTGCTCCACCGTTTTCAAGTTTTAATTTTTTATATTTTGACACATATATTTTTGTAAGTTTTTATTGAATGATTACAAATCACATTCTTTTTTTTTGTAGAATATGGATAAATTTAGAAGTATTTAGGCTTTTCTTATTTAATATTTAAGAAAATAATAATAATAATAATTTGATTATTACTTAATAAGGTATGATTTGATTTTTTTGAAATGTAAAAGTCCCCACTAGAGGTTTTGTTTTATTATATAAAAGATGTTGAGTTAGTAAGTCGAAAATGTTGAAATAAGATATGTTATTATATATTAGACGAGTACCCGTGCATAGCAATGAGATTTTATAGCGGCATATAGTTTTAGTGATAAAAAACAGTTTATGGGTTATAAACGAAAAATAATAAAAGTTTGATGATTTGGGGATTAAACATAATGTTTTGAAACCCGGTTCGACCCGGGTGGTTCAACCGGTTGAACCGTTTCAGTCAAATAAACGGGTCAATTTAAACCAGGTCAACCCGACAGGTTGGGTCGAAAAAAGCGTCAAATTAAATCGGGGCAACCCGTTGGGTTTGAAGCGTCCCGAGTCATCCCAGTTTTCGATGTTTATTAATAGTTTTCTTTTGAAACATATGTTTTCAAAATTTCTTTTTTTAGCTTCAACTTTTCACTTTTCACTTTTTGGTTTTTTTTTTATATATAGTACAGATATACTACATGGAAAAAATGACATATGTAAAACCAATATAAAGCATTTTCTATGCAAAAATGAGTGAGTATCATCGAACTTATCACCAATGTTTTGAAAATCGGGTTTTTAATCGACCCGGTCGAGTCACCTGGTCACCTGGTTACCGGTTCAACTGGTTTGACTGCCGGATCAACCCGGTTTTCTATTTAAAAAAAATATTTTTTTTCAACCGGTTCAACCCGTTTCGACCACTTGGTCAACCCGGTTTTCTATAAAAAGAAATGAAAAAAACCAAACCCGGCCGGTTTCGAGAACCGGGTTGACCCAGGACACTTTAAAACCGGCGGTTCTAACCGGTTAACCCGTTTAAAAAAACCCGTTTCTTTGGCCGGAACCGGTTCAACCAGTTAACCCGACCGGGTCGACCCGGGTCTCAAAACATTGCTTGTCAGTGAGCCAATAACGGTCAATAAATTGACATTTTTAATTATATTGACACTATGATAACTAAGTGTATGATATTATACAATTAAAAAAAAAAGATGCATATCAAAGAAAAATCTTTATAAATGATAAAATATTGTATAGGAAACATTTTTACCTTTCATTGTTTATTTAAGTCGATTATTTACAAAAGGACAAACAAAAGTACTTGGTTGGGAGAATCAATTTAAAAGAGGCTTTTGCTTTCTTCCTCCTCATATCAAGTTTCCATTCCTTCTCTAATCAAGAATTACAAGTCAAACACCAAAACGGTAAGATTTTTGTCATCAACAAAAAATACTTTAGCAATAATAAGATCTCTATGGCTTTATGCTATATTGTCATTCTTATCTTTACAAAATTTTAATCATCATTTATGTAACTTAACTTAGTATATGGTTCTTTCATGTCATAGTTTAAGATGTCATCTGCAACCGAGAAAGATGTTTCAACCGAGAAAAGGTATAGTATATCGAATGATCATTCAGAGTACGAGCATTTTAAATAAAAATATGAATCATATCACAAGCCCGATTTTTGTTTGTTTCCATTTCTAGAGTTGCACTTGTCACAGGAGGAAACAAAGGTATCGGGCTCGAGATATGTCGTCAGTTGGCCTCAAACGACATCAAAGTCATACTAACCGCGAGAAATGAGAGTCGTGGTATAGAAGCTATCGAAAAGCTCAAAGTTTCTGGTCCTCTAGATGTTGTTTTTCATCAACTAGATGTTAAAGATCCATCCAGTATTGCTAGATTGGCCAAATATGTCGAATCACAGTTCAAAAAACTCGATATCTTGGTGAGATTTTTGTTACAATATAATTTGCTGAACTGATTAATAATGACCTACACACAGTCCTTAACGAGTTATAGTAATATATCATTTGTTATACATACCCTCCCTATGGGCTATAGGTACAAACCACGAAGCACATGATACAACCGCTCGGAGCTTGCAATCATTGTATACCTTCCCTATAAGGAGGGTCCTTATTAACTGCCCCTTACAAGATACATGATTAGTTTAGTTATAGTTCTCATATATTATTATTTGTTGATTATATGTAACACTCTAACCCAAAAAATTGCAAAAAATTGAAAGTCACTTTCAAAAAAAATAAATATGTAACACTCAATCGTGTTTATCGCATGATAAAAAATATATTAGTTGACATCATGCATATATGCATATGCATACAAGAAATAATAACATATGCATACAAGAAATAGTAACAGCTGTTGGCATATTTCATAAGATTCTCAAATAGTTTAATATACAAAGTACGTGTATGATTGAGATTGATGTCGATTGACAAATATAGCAACAATATATTAGTTTCTACAGGTTTTTCTTATGATTTTTGTTTATTTTTTTATAATTATGACGCTAATTGCATGAAAATGTATCTAATTTATTATATTTTTTATAAATCTGTCAGCCAATTATTTTCTTCTTGGTCTATGTAGCATATTTTGAATTCGGTCTTTTTGATGTATTGTATGATTATTTGTGTGTATTATTTGACGATTTTACCCTTAATTTATACACTCAAATTTAACCGGAAGAGGAGTAAATCGGTCAAATAATACACAAGATTGGTCATACGAAACAACGAAAAAATGAAATTTGAAAGTATGCTACATAGATCTATAAAAAAAATAATTGGCTATACAGAACTATAAAAATTGTTATATACATTTTCGTTCAATTAATCCTTTTTTATATATTCAGGTGAATAACGCAGCTGAGAGTGGGATAATCGTACGTGAAGATGAATTTAGAGCTTTCAAGGATGGAGCGGGTTATGTAAGTACATATACACGACCATGGCCTATTTATTTTGAGATATTTTATACTTAACATGACTATAAACATTCCGATAAAGGTTATGTTTGAGAAAAAAACTTGTTCTAATAAGTTTGTTGGAGTGGTTATTTGCGAATGCATATGGTTATTATTAGAACACAAAATTTTAATTGAAATACTAATACTTTAGCTAGACATAACTCTATTTTAGTTTTAGGGAATATATATATTTCTGTTATTTATTATTATTTTTTTTTCTAATTTAAAAACTAACTTATTTCATAGGGAGTTCTATATGATTTTGAGCATCTGCGTATTCAAATATCAAGATGATGGAATATTTTTACACGTGCTTTTCTCATCCTTTAGGTTTGTCAAACACTATCGTGTACGTGTAGAAAAACATGAGCAGGTCTTTCTACACATGTTAAAAAGTTTTGAATTTGGATATTTGTGATATTTTGTTCATGTAAGGACCAATTTACCCTTTGCTGTTAATAAGGTGTTAAAAAACACAAGGATAAAATTGCACAAAATATATACAAAGGTTGAAATTCAAAAATATGGATATATAATAGAAAAAAAAAGTTACTTCTGCCAAGTGTATAATGAATCAGTTAAAACGGAAAAAGGACAGTTAATATGTATCTAAATGCCAACACAACAATTGAACATGATATTATGTGTTGTTTGGTCAGAACGAAGTGTATGATGAAAATGCCCACCTTTTAACTGAGATTATTGAGCAACCACACCATTTGGGAGAAGAATGCATCAAAACAAATTATTACGGAACTAAAGGAGTAACGGAAGCGTTTCTCCCCCTCCTCCAACTCTCTAAGTCGCCAAGAATCGTGAATGTTTCCTCAAACTATGGAGAACTACAAGTTAGTAATTCACAACCACTATGATATTTTTCTTTTGCATATGTTAATATGAATGAGGCTAACTTATTGTTCATTCTTATTTTTAGTGTCTACCAAATGAGAAGCTAAAAAAAGAGCTCCAAGATATTGAACACCTTACCAAAGAGAGAATCGATGAGATTATCCAATGGTTTTTGAGAGACCTTAAAGCTAATAAGTTGCTAGAAAATGGGTGGCCTCTAACCGTGGGTGCTTATAAAATTTCAAAAATCGCGGTTAATGCATACACAAGGCTTTTGGCGCGAAAGTATCAGAATATTCTTGTCAACTGTGTCCATCCAGGTTATGTCATAACCGATATCACATCTAACACTGGTGAGTTGACCCCGGAAGAAGGTGCTAAAGCTCCTGTAATGGTTGCTTTGTTGCCCGATGATGGTCCTTCGGGGGTCTATTTCAAACAAATGCAAATATCCTTATTTTGATCAACATTAATATCAGTTTGATCATAACAACACATGGGGTGCTATGAGTCGATGTTAAATTACTCTCAATAAATTCAAAGATTCTATGGACATTGGATTTTTGATATTGTAATTTATGTAAGTATATCAACAAGATGTAACCATGTTTGTATCTAGTTCCAAAAGTCATGTCATCGGTGTTGACTAACAAATGTTTAATGTGTATAGAAACTTGGATTCATATACTAAATGGCAATTAACTACCTAAGACACTCAAAACTTCTAAACCGATTAGCTAATAAATAGTTTGATCCATATATGATGACTTAAAAGCTCTATCAACCTTGTGAAAAAAAGGGTTTTACCCGGTTTGAGTTTGTGTGACGATAGGTCTAAATCTCGTTGATTAGTCGACTAAAAGTCGGAAACAATAGTTAAAGTAATAATAATAATAATAATAATAATAATAATAATAATAATAATAATAATAATAAAAGGTCCCTCTACACCACTACTTGTACGATCATCATAAAATATTAAAATAAGAAAATTAATAGTTTTTAGGATACCGTTAAGAACAACATAAAAACTAAATGAGACGTGTGTGTGTATATATATATATATAATAAACAGCTACATGTTACAACCTTTTACATCAGCTTGTGCAATTAATGGGATGCTTTGTCTCTTCTCCTATTGGTCATGCATTTATTTCGTACAACACTATCACTGCCATTTCTTCTTTAATAAACGAGAGTTTAGAACAACTCTATGAAGCACGATTTGTAATTAATTGTATGACGTGTAAGCTTTGTGATTGGTGGGTGAGACAGGAAGGTAAAACATTTTTAATTATATTATACTATATACTAAAAGGGGGAAGGGTGCTTCCTCCAAGTACACTTGGCAAATATACATAGGGTGTGTTACTATTCTGTCAACTGTAGCATTGACGTGGCAAATGTAGATTCGGTGTGTTACTATTGTGTCAACTGTAGCAGGTTGGTTCCCTCTCAAAATGAAGTTATTTCCAGGAAATAAAAAACACATGCCAAGTTCCCTCCAAAATAAAGTGAGTTACAGGAAAAAAAATACAAGTATTAAGACAGTTAGTTATATGCTTCTTATTAGGTGTATCCTCTTAGTGGGGCACATGGCAAAAAACAAAAAAAAAACATGCAACACATAAAACACAAATCGTATCACAAACAACACATATCTAAACACTCCCGAAGCAACGTGCGGGTTACCCCGCTCGTTCACACTATGATAACTAAGTGTATGATATTATACAATTCAAATGAAGATCCATATCGAAGAAAAATCTTTATAAATGATAAAATATTGTATACGAAACATTTTTACCTTTCATTGTTTATTTAAGTCGATTATTTACAAAAGGACAAACAAAAGGTACTTGGTTTGGTTGGGAGAATCAATTTACAAGAGGCTTTTGCTTTCTTCCTCCTCATATCAAGTTTCCTTTCCTTCTCTAATCAAGAATTACAAGTCAAACACAAAAACGGTAAGATTTTTGTCATCAACAAAAAATACTTTAGCAATAATAAGATCTCTATGGCTTTATGCTATATTGTCAATCTTATCTTTACAAAATTTTAATCATCATTTATGTAACTTAACTTAGTATATGGTTCTTTCATGTCATAGTTTAAGATGTCATCTGCAACCGAGAAAGATGTTTCAGCCGAAAAAAGGTATAGTATATCGAATGATCATTCAGAGTTCGAGCATTTTAAATCAAAAATATGAATCATATCACAAGCCCGATTTTTGTTTGTTTCCATTTCTAGAGTTGCACTTGTCACAGGAGGAAACAAAGGTATCGGGCTCGAGATATGTCGTCAGTTGGCCTCAAACGACATCAAAGTCATACTAACCGCGAGAAATGAGAGTCGTGGTATAGAAGCTATCGAAAAGCTCAAAGTTTCTGGTCCTCTAGATGTTGTTTTTCATCAACTAGATGTTAAAGACCCATCCAGTATTGCTAGATTGGCCAAATATGTCGAATCACAGTTCAAAAAACTCGATATCTTGGTGAGATTTTTGTTACAATATAATTTGCTGAACTGATTAATAATGACCTACACACGGTCCTTAACGGGTTATAGTAATATATCATTTACAAGATACATGATTAGTTTAGTTATAGTTCTCATATATTATTATTTGTTGATTATATATAACACTCAATCGAGTTTATCGCATGATAAAAAATATATTAGTTGACATTATGCATATGCATTTGCATACTAGAAATAATAACTGTTAGAATTTTAATACCATGACATTCATATAAATAAATCTACAACATCAAAGCACATAGCGGAAGCAAAGAATCATAATTTAACATGTAAAGAGATTAACCGAACAATAAAGATACGTACCTTTTATCCTAGCAAAATAAGGATCTAAACTTCAATTCTTCTTCTTTAACAAACAATGGATTAACCAGAAACCCCTTACAGTTTTGTTTCTCAATCCATGATCGTATTAACTAAAGTAAGTTAATTACCAAGGTTTGGTACACACGTACTATAACCAATTAATGTTTGGTGCTAGCAAAAGAACACGATTAAACCAAACAATTTGTTTAACAAAAAACTATGGATCGACCCACTAAAAGGGATGTCGACCAATTTTAGCACAAAGGAAGAAGAAGGGATTTTAGGGTTATAGCAAGAGTGCACAAGATGTAAAACCCTAACCCTTATGTCTTTGTATTTATAGGCTACATATCTTGGAGGACAAGTTGGACCCGAATTGGGTTTGGAAAGCCCCAAACGATCGGCCCATCCCATATATGGGAATTCTAGAACTTTCTTTCCTCCAAATTTGCACCTATGGTCCTTCCTTTATTTACTAACGGTCGTTAGTCAATTCCGTTAATTACCTAACGTCCGTTAGTCGTTATTTCGTGTTCAAATAATTAAATATATAACGGTTATAGATATTAATTATTTACATTAATCATTCATACGTAAAGTGTGCAATCCCAAGGTTACGAGTTCGATTCTAGTCATACACGACTTAATATTTTTCCAAAACTCTAACAGCTCCCACTTGGAAATTTATTAAAAGTATAATGACATTGGTCAGTGTCTAGCAACACGCCAATGCCCCTAGTACAACTCAGGTGGTGGTCTCCTGGAAAAACCATTCGATGATTCATCATCATACTCATCCTTTTGTTTCTAATAATACATTAATAAATATATGGATCTAAGTCATTCTTTATTAATTATTCTGTTTCTCGTTGTTTCTGATTGAGCAAGATTACCAAATCTTCTGAACATATTCAGGGGAGATCTTGGGTGTGGCCGCACAAACATCTTGTCAACCCTACGAGGGGCCCATCAGTATTAAACTTCAAACAATTTGAAGAACAAATTCTATCTCGACTACGAGCATAACCCATGAACTTTGCAACACTCCTGAAAACAATCCTTATAGCTACCAGTTACGTATAGCGGTAAATTGAATCACATAAATGCACTACATCCATGACAGTTATCTGGCATGTCAAGTCTGAGGATGACTATATACACATTATTTACTTGATGACAAGATCCATAAAGTAAACTCATGAAGTTGGGATAAGTCCTATACTCAGTTCATTGAATATCATGTGAAATTGGCATGTCAAGGCATCAATATACTTTCAAGTATATTCTACCAATACTCAGATTTGTCTTGATTTAATAACATTCCCATATAATTAAGTGACAACGGACAATTTAGAATAACATAAGTTATTCACGGATTTAAACATGCAAATATAGGATACAATCTATTATTAATGAAAACAAACGTACCAAGTACTTTAATTCATTATAAATAATAGTTGCTTAACATCCCTTATCCAAATACTAAAATAGATCAATGCATGATAATTCTTATTAATGAATTATGCCTCAAGTCATGTCAATCATACTTGTTGATAAGGCATAAATCAACTAATCTTGATCTATCGGAATTTTGAGAATACTTATTTCAAGAATTCAATTAGTGAAATTCTTGTATGTGTGCATTCAACTATCTTGACATTGCCACATAATATTTCATAAAATGTGTGACATCCTCAACCACCAATTTATGACAATTAAACAATCAAACATTTTATAGTTTAAAGTATTCTAATTCTTTAATGTATAATGCAACTATGCTCATAGTAAAGCATAACTAGTACTCATGGCCATTAACAAGGATAAAATCCCACCATGACTAGTATTGAGTGTCATATCAATTTCATTAACATCATTGTATGCAAACAACAATATGCTCTTTAAAATTTCCGTAAACTTTAATATCCATTGTGTAATGTTTGTTACCTTCCAATCTTTCAAGATTTGTTAGCTATAACGATTACGCAACAATTTGCCATATGGTTCATACTTAGAATTTATGAGCAATTCCAGGATGAGGATGTTAATTCTATATCCAACCATATCCATTACACTTAGTTATTTAATAACTTTCAATTAGATATTAATGTTGTCAAATCATCTTTCATTCAAGCATGATACAACAAACAACATGATGTACATGAAAAATCCTTGCATCAAACTTAGATTTCATTCATATTATATCTTTTCAAAGATATGTTTCTATTCAGACTTTCTAATAGTATATCATGTTCTATTAGAATCAATTATTTTACCGCTTTGTTTATAACAATTGTAAAGACAAGATTCACGCTCAGGAGGTCGGGGGAACTCGAAATAAAGGTTAAACATGGTATTTATTAGATTAAGAATGGGGAGGTGTGTGTGTTTTTCTAGAGAGAGAAAGTAAAGAAAAACACACACACCTTATGGTGAAACTGAGAATCCCACCCTCCTAGTTGAGACTAGGAGGGTATTTATACTATTTTACAAGTCTAACTTTACACTAATGGCAAAACTAGTCCTTGTACTTTATTCTATTGCAATTCCCTACCATAACATAACTTTAAAGGCTAACAATCTCTCCCCAAAGTGATGTTATACGGGAATTGCTTACAACGTTCCCTACAAGTAGAATTCAATACAAAACATGAGAATGATCTTCAAACTTCATTACTTCGTTCAGCTTGCAGAGTCTTCTCAGCTGTCATTTCTTTACTTGCAGAAGAACTATATGAGCAAATCTAATTAGGGTTTAATTCTGTGTGCCCTGAGTGCTCTCCCCTAATTAGTGCTCTCCCCCAAACTGACAACCATACTTATAAGTGCCCTAAGTGCCCTGCTGTTCGGGGGAATAGAGTATCAACATCTTCATCTCAACAAATGCGATAGTCTTTGTCCGAGAAACAATTGCGAAAAAGGCCAATTGCGAAAGAGACCAGTTGCAAAAGGGACCAATTGAGAAAGGGACCAATTGCGAAAGCGAAAGGGACCAATTGCAAAAGAGTTCAACCAATTGCGAAAGAGTTCAACCAATTGCGAAAGGGTCAGATTTGCGATAGGCTTTTTGTAGCCATCTTTTCTCGATCAACAACCACCAACAACTCGTAAAACTTGAAATGCATCCCAGTTATGTCCTCGATGTACACATTTCTCTCCCCTGATGATTACGATTCATCGGAATCAGCATAATGATGTGTACGTGAAGTATCAACTGGAAGCCCTTTATCAAGAATCATATCAGCCCGTGAGAAGATGTCGATATACCCAATCTACTAATAATACCATCTAAAATGTCTAACTCTTTATCAACCTCCTTTATAAAAAACAACGGCTTTTTGTAGTGACTACTGATGGAGAAAACCCATTATGACTAATTTGAGACTGAAGTAAAGTAACCCAAACTTGTGACTTAAGCTTGCACTGTTGTATGACTAAGTACCTATACTGAGCACTACAACGTAACTCCTTAAAGCATAGGTCGTTTCATATACCCATCCAACCTTCCTTAATAGTATATGAACTCATCTTGAATTATCCACATCTTTGTGTGACACTGAGTACTACAATGTATCTCCTTTAAGTGATAGTTGACTAGGTCTTCGTCCATCCACCCCTTGACCTATGAAAACTAGATAAATCAAGACTTAATCATTCAATGATCTGTTAGCTCGAACAAGGATCTCGAAGAATCATGCATCCAACCAACCTCGATATCTTCAAGATACTAAGTACACACACCCGTGATATTCCACTTCAACTTCAAATAGGTAATAATGAATCATCATCCTTGTAGTCACAGTTGATAACAATCAACAATCAATATTTAGCCATTGTCATTTGATTGCGAATCTTGATCAGGATCTTTAAAGCTATACGTGGTGATGTTGACGGTGTATGCCAATAATATCATTTTTTTTTTTTTAATTTTTTTTCATAATTTGAAATATACTAGGAAATGCAATTATAAGAAGGCTAGAAAATTTTGAGTGTTACATATTTTGATGCCAATTTTCACCGAAAAAATTCGAATTTTGACATAAAAATTTGAATTTTGGGCTAAAATTTTCACTGTTATACCAAAATTTGAATTTCACGTAAAAATTGAACGTTTAATCACCTGAAAAAATTATTATTATTATTTTTTTGGCATACTCAATGTTTTCCTTGCTCGGAAATTTTTCTCTAACTCGGAAGATTTCTATTTGCTCGGAAAAAAACTTGCTCGGAAAAACATACTTACTCGGCAAAAACTTGCTCGGAGAAAATCTTGCTCGGAGAAAATCCTTGCTCGGAAATGTCCTATCTCGGAAGAATTGGACTTACTCGGAAAACTTTACTCGGAAGATTTGGGTCTAACTCGGAAGAAATTATCCTTGCTCGGAAGATTTTGTGCTACCTCGGAACTCCTTACTCGGAGGAATTTGCACTTACTCGGAATTTTTTTTTTTTTTTTTGCTCGGAAATTTTTTTTCTTACTCGGAGAAATACGTAACTTTTCCGAGAAAAAACACCAAAAAATCACATTTTTCACCATAAATCACCACGATTCGATCCAGGTTCGCTCATGATACCAATTGTAAAGACAAGATTCACGCTCAGGAGGTCGGGGGAACTCGAAATAAAGGTAAAACATAGTATTTATTAGATTAAGAATGGGGAGGTGTGTGTGTTTTTCTAGAGAGAGAAAGTAAAGAAAAACACAAACACCTTATGGTGAAACTGAGAATCCCACCCTCCTAGTTGAGACTAGGAGGGTATTTATACTATTTTACAAGTCTAACTTTACACTAATGGCAAAACTAGTCCTTGTACTTTATTCTATTGCAATTCCCTACCATAACATAACTTTAAAGGCTAACAACAATAAACATATATTCCAAGGTTGTATGTTTATTTCATAAATTTCCAAGTGAAGTTTCATTCCAAACTAAGACTTAACATTTAATGGAATGTTACTTCCTATATGTTATACAACATATATGAAATAAGAAAATAAATATAACACTCCCACTAGCTTTCATGAATACTAAGGAATCGTCTTATTTTAATTATAAATCAAAATTGAATTTAATAATTAAACATAAGTATATCTCCTAGATACATGCCTTAATCCATTTATGAATTATTGCACTTTGTATACTTCTAAAGATTATTTGAATTCAAATACTCCTTTTAATTACTTATCGTCCTCGCACAAGTAATTTCTCAAGAAAGAGTTTTGATATTCCATTGTTAATTTCATATTTATGAAACTAAGAATGACAATCATAATCTTTATACATTTAATGTGCCTAGAAAGAATTTCAATCATAGTTAATTGCTTAAGTGTGATTAATAATTTTTCCATACATTAAATATGTATACAAAATTTGTCCATATGATTTCTACACAAGAATTTAAATCTCTAGGATTTTCATTCCATTTAAAGAAACTCATCTTCATTCTATAGTGTAACTATAGAGTTCAAGATTAACTAAGTTTTCAAAACTAGTTATCTTTCTGGACTGCATCTAAGCATTCATAGTATGAGTAACTTGCCAAATTCAATATTTGCAAATTATCTTAATGACCAACAGGTTTACCATAATCCTGTAACTCATAATCCTCAACATATTATACAAATATTTGAGATATCCTTGCGGATCTATGAATGAGAATTCTATCATCTTGAGATTTAACATTAACATGTTTAATCCTCATCATGATATTTACTAGTGTATTTTAGAAGATTATGTATCTTGTAACTTTATCTTTTCAAAATAAAACTCCCACTTGCCTTTTGCAATTTATAGACTATCTATAAATACTTAACAAGTAGAGCAACACAAAATTGTTCTCTTTTGGGACATTACAAATACATATTGACAGTTCCTTACATTTGTTTGTTAATAACCTACTCATAAGTAGTTTAACAAATTCAGAACATCAATTTTAAGACTTAATGTGATTCATCACATTCCATAATAAATGGTGTCTTATCGATCTTCTAGGTTGGTGTCGTATTGAGTATATACTACCCATACTCAATTTTCTAACCTTGATAACTTTTGGAAGAAAAGAAGATATAGTTATCTTTAATCAAACAATATAACAAGAGTTTGATTTTCCTAACTGAACGTACCATAAACATTATGTATTTCATTAGGATTAATATTGTAAGACAATCTTACAATATGCAAGATAAATTTATTTCGTTTGGCTTATCTATTCACCAACTAAGTCAGCTTAATGGTATAATAGAATTTCCAAGCCAATTGCATGCTATATAACATAAGTACTTTTTAACCAAGTCACTTCATGTCCATGTCTTAACAAGAAGACATAAACTGTTATAATCCAAATATACGTTATAAATCATTGATCAACTCAATGCCTTCTTATATATGTCTTAATTAAAAAACATAACAAGTTAACGTCTTACTTTATTATAATAATAAGTCTTGTAACAATTTAAAAGACTTCATATTTATAGCTTTAAAATAAAATATAAACATGTATAACTAAAGTAATCATGAACACCACAATTTGGTTTCAATTGTAATTTCAAGTTAATTAATTACTTCATATATTTATGACATTCCAAGAATACATAAATATTCAAATTTGAAGTAGTATTAGATTACTTCATTTATTTTATGTCATTAAAATAATACATAAATATTTAGTTTGAAGTAGTCTTATTACCATATCGACACTTGTTCTTATAAGTATCTAATTTAGAAACTTATAAATTAACATAGTTTCATTATATCAATTGATCTGCTAGTAATGAAGGTATGAAATTTACCTTTCCATTGTAATCTAGTCCAAGCTCTCACATGACATAAATTACAACTTCAAGTGTTCTATTAATTAGATGTGATTAACTCACATTAGAACATTAGTCTCTTACCTTGCAGTCAAGAGAATCCTTTAAATCATATTTCCTATGTGTTGTTCCTTGCACACAATAAAATTTCTCCTACTTGTGCATGGAACAACATCATGTATCAGATAAACAACACGTCACTCATTTGTTTATGTGATCAATATGATTGTGTCATAGATATTAGTTGATATAGAACCACCTTGTCTAGTAAGGAAGCGTACATGACTATCCTTAAAACCACAAGTGTCTACAATTGGAAAGTAATTATCTCAAGGCATTCTAGAGATAATCTGGGTTACTACCAAGATAACAAAGCTTGTAGCTCCCACTGAATTACAGATCATTACATCAATTCATTATTCAGTAATTACAACACTATGCTCCCATTAGATTTGACAACATTATAAGTGTTTCATAACTAGTAAAAGCAAATAGTGTGCTATTTACTTTCCTACACCTTTGAGAAATCTCATACGTAACAATTACTTAGGTACTAAAAGAATGTATTCTACTTTGTAAATGATGGACTATCCATCAATGCAATTAATTTGAAAAAATTGGGCATGCAATTTCTTCCTTAATATGTCTACCATCCCCACAATGGTATGTAGCATCTTTAAGTGGTCAAAGTACAATAACTAGATAAATCATGCTAGTTTGCCTTTTACCAATTAGCGGTAATTAGTCTAGCTTCTAATTTAATAACTCATAAAATGTGCAATTTTCTTAACTATTAAGGTTTGCTATGAGTTATTTCTTAGAATTTAGACAATTTTAATTTTCCTATCATACCTTTCTCTTTCATGAAAAAGAATAGGATTAAGTCTCACTCTTCTCAAAGAAAGTAGACTAGGTTTATTCTTTAGTAAAGTTGACTCTAGCCAAAAACTCCTACGGGTGTAGATCAATTTACCAATAAAGAATGTCCCACGTTTACGGTTTTAACGTTGCATTAATACATTAAAAGAATTTACAAAATTCAATTTTATTATTTTCGATAATACAATTTTTCAAGAAAAGAAAATTACCCAGGAAATATACATATATAACCATTTAATTTTCTTGAAAACTAGGATCCAACTTTCCATAGTTCCACTACATCAGTTGATTTGCTAGTAGTGAAAGTACAAAAGATGGTAACTTGTCATACAATAATCGGCAAAACAATTTCCGACTCCTAGATCATTATGGGAATTACATTTGCCAAAAACAATTTTGCAATGTAAACATGTTTTTTCCCATCTCATGCTTTAAGTTTCAAGGTCTCACTTACAACTTAATTAAGTCGTCTAATTTAAAAAACTGCAAATACTCCATGTCACGGTCTCACGCCATGGAAATTTACCTTGTCATTAATATTTAGGTCAAGGTCTCACTTACGCTAAATATTAACTCCCAGTGTCTCTTATAACTAGATATCATGGACTTAAATTTTAGGGTATTCATTTTGATGTGACAATCAAAATATGTACGAAGAAGCACGCACACATCTTCGTATCATAAGTTTTCAAAACAATTTTAATTTACCAATTGAGGTTAAGAGTTAAATCAACAAAGTTTTAATTGGCGCCCACTAAGTATTGAGTTCATCAATCAAAGAATTACCTCCAATTAGCGCCCACTATGTCCTACTACTGCATGAGTCATAAAGACCCAAGTTATTCGGATAATTACCACCAAAGTGGCGCGTGGAATTGAGGTCAATTCACCCTTAAGATGATTTTGTACAAAATTATAGCATTACTTGGTAGCTCCAATTAGACGCACAAAGGAGCGGGAGAGACAAACATCCGCCCGAAGGCTAATTAAAAACGCGTCCCTTTCGGATGACAATTTAATGTCAAGCCTCCTTATACCCCTCTTATAGTTTGTCTAAACTGGGTGAGCCGTTCACACTATTGGTATAAAACTCATCAGTCAATCAAAAGTTTATGATACTAAGTCTTAAAAATATGTTATAAACTATAATATTGCTAGTCTCGCCTGGGAGCAAATTACCGTGCAAAGCGAACCACTGTCGACACATAAGACTTGGCAATATATAATTTATCACATCAAGGTTTCATAATTATTAGGTCAATTTATTTTCTATTCCAAAAATTACCCTCTTTTTGCTTACAATTCAACAAGTAATTTAAACAAAAAAAGACAAGTAATTTATTAAAAATAAATAACCACATAATAACTCAAATAATCTTAACCATTAAATCATATAGCCACATGCAAACCTTTTGATAAATCCAATTAATAATATATATGTGAATTATTATGCATATAATTACTAAGACTCTCATTGGTTTTCGAGCTCATTCTACCCAATGGACCACATACACCAACAAGTTGGTAGCGTAAGCCTTAGCAAGCATATACCACGATGCACATAAAAGATTCATTAATTTAATTAATTAGGTCTTCCCTAACTTTAGATCTATCTAAAACATGTAGCAAATAATAACAAACCCTTTACAGGAACGTAACCCTTTACACACATAAACACACATGTTCCTAATTTTAGGGTTACAAAACTAGCTTTTTAATAAAAGAGGGATCGACCCCCCCCCCCCCACCCCCAAATTACGGTTCAAAAATTTTTATGTTCTAAAAACCCTAAAATTTTGACTAACATGTTAATCCAAATCAAAATTTCGATTTTTATGTGTTTCGGTAATACAATTACATGTTAAACGGCTCGTGATGCCACTGTTAGAATTTAAATAACATGACATTCATATAAATAAATCTACAACATCAAAGCACATAGCGAAAGCAAAGAATCATAATTTAACATGTAAAGAGATTAACCGAATAATAAAGATACGTACCTTTGATCCTAGTAAAACAAGGATCTAAACTTCAATTCTTCTTCTTTAACAAACAATGGATTAACGAGAAACCCTTTACCGTTTTGTTTCTCAATCCAGGATGGTATTAACTAAAGTAAGTTAATTACCAAGGTTTTGTACACACGTACTATAACCAATTAATGTTTGGTGCTAGCAAAAGAACACGATTAAACCAAATAATTTGTTTAACAAAAAACTATGGATCGACCCACTAAAAGGGATGTCGACCAATTTTAGCACAAAGGAAGAAGAAGGGATTTTAGGGTTATAGCAAGAGTGCACAAGATGTAAAACCCTAACCCTTATGTCTTTGTATTTATAGGCTACATATCTTGGAGGACAAGTTGGACCCGAATTGGGTTTGGAAAGCCCCAAACGATCGGCCCATCCCATATATGGGAATTCTAGAACATTCTTTCCTCCAAATTTGCACCTATGGTCCTTCCTTTATTTACTAACGGTCGTTAGTCAATTCCGTTAATTACCTAACGTCCGTTAGTCTTTATTTCGTGTTCAAAAAATTAAATATATAATGGTTATATATATTAATTATTTACATTAATCATTCATACGTAAAGTGTGCAATCCCAAAGTCTCGAGTTCGATTCTAGTCCTACACGACTTAATATTTTTCCAAAACTCTAACAATAACAGCTGTTGGCATATTTCATAAGATTCTCAAATTGTTTAATATACTAAGTACATGTATGATTGAGATTGAAATTTTTGTATTTGCATGCCGATTGACAAATATAGCAACAATATATTAGTTTCTACAGGTTTTTCTTATGATTTTGGTTTATTTTTTTTTTATAATAATGAGGCTAATTGCATGAAAATGTATCTAATTTGTTATATTTTTTATAAATCTGTCAGCCAATTATTTTCTTCTTGGTCTATCTAGCATATTTTGAATTCGGTCTTTTTGATGTATCGTATGATTAATTGTGTGTATTATTTGACGATTTTACCCTTAATTTATACACTCAAATTTAACCGGAAGAGGAGTAAATCGGTCAAATAATACACAAGATTGATCATACGAAACAACAAAAAAATGAAATTTAAAAGTATGTTACATAGATCTATAAAAAAAATAATTGGCTATACAGAACTATAAAAATTGTTATATACATTTTCGTTCAATTAATCCTTTTTTATATATTCAGGTGAATAACGCAGCTGAGATTGGAATAATCGTACGTGAAGATGAATTTAGAGCTTTCAAGGATGGAGCGGGTTATGTAAGTACATATACACGACCATGGCCTATTTATTTTTAGATATTTTATACTTAACATGACTATAAACATTCCGATAAAGGTTATATTTGAGAAAAAAAACTTGTTCTAATAAGTTTGTTGGAGTGGTTATTTGCGAATGCATATGGTGATTATTAGAACACAAAATTTTAATTGAAATACTAATACTTTAGCTAGACATAACTCTATTTTAGTTTTAGGGCTTATATATATTTCTGTTAATTTTTTTTTTTTTCTAATTTAAAAAGCTAACTTATTTCATAGGGAGTTCTATATGATTTTGAGCATCTGTGTATTCAAATATCAAGATGATGGAATATTTGTACACGTGCTTTTCTCATCCTTTAGGTTTGTTAAACACTATCGTGTACGTGTAGAAAAACATGAGCAGGTCTTTCTACACATGTTAAAAAGTTTTGAATTTGGATATTTGTGATATGTTGTTCATGTAAGGACCAATTTACCCTTTGCTGTTAATAAGGTGATAAAAACACAAGGATAAAATTGCACAAAATATATACAAAGGTTGAAATTCAAAAATATGGATATATAATAGAAAAAAAAAAGTTACTTCTGCAAAGTGTATAATGAATCAGTTAAAACGGAAAAAAGAGAGTTAATATGTATCTAAATGCCAACACAACAATTGAACATGATATTATGTGTTGTTTGGTCAGAACGAAGTGTATGATGAAAATGCACACCTTTTAACTGAGATTATTGAGCAACCACACCATTTGGGAGAAGAATGCATCAAAACAAATTATTATGGAACTAAAGGAGTAACGGAAGCGTTTCTCCCCCTCCTCCAACTCTCTAAGTCACCAAGAATCGTGAATGTTTCCTCAAACTATGGAGAACTACAAGTTAGTAATTCACAACCACTATGATATTTTTCTTTTGCATATGTTAATATGAATGAGGCTAACTTCTTGTTCATTCTTATTTTTAGCGTCTACATAATGAGAAGCTAAAAAAAGAGCTCCAAGATATTGAACACCTTACCAAAGAGAGAATCGATGAGATTATCCTTTGGTTTTTGAGAGACCTTAAAGCTAATAAGTTGCTAGAAAATGGGTGGCCTCTAACCGTGAGTGCTTATAAAATTTCAAAAATCGCGGTTAATGCATACACAAGGCTTTTGGCGCGAAAGTATCAAAATATTCTTGTCAACTGTGTCCATCCAGGTTATGTCATAACCGATATCACATCTAACACTGGTGAGTTGACCTCGGAAGAAGGTGCTAAAGCTCCTGTAATGGTTGCTTTGTTGCCCGATGATGGTCCTTCGGGGGTCTATTTCAAACAAATGCAAATATCCTCATTTTGATCAACATTAATATCAGTTTGATCATAACAACACATGGGGTGCTATGAGTCGATGTTAAATAATTACTCAATAAATTCAAAGATTCTATGGACATTGGATTTTTGATATTGTAATTTATGTAAGTAGGAGGCCTTACGAACCCGTGCGATGCACCGGCTGGGTCATGAATTGGTTGAATTTCTACGTGTTTTGTACATAATGTTTGTGCAGATGTTTATATACTTTTTATCAAGTTTGCGTCAATGTTTGTAATATATGTTTTATATATCGGAACATTTATCATTTAGTACTAAATAACTCACGTAAACAATAAATACTTTCGTAGATCTTGATGTTAACACATTTTTGGTGGAAATTAATTAAATATATCAATATAATTCAGACCCGTGCGATGCACACGGGCTTGATATAAATGTTCATAGCGTGTTGTTCAGCAATAATTTTCGTCATTTTGATCACGCGATCCACCCGAGACCACATAAGGATCTTGAAGCCGACATAGAGAAATTTGAAGGGTTCGTTTGTTGGTTTCAGTTCGTGGTCATGTTGTTACAACTGAAATAAGAAAGATTTGTTGTTTATGTTCGGTTCGAACAGATGAAGTTATAAGGATGGATCGTGTGAATTTGTTATATGTGATGAATGTGTTTCTCTGAGTTTTTTTTTTTGGAGTGATAAGGTAGACAGAAACACATAGTTGGTGGCTGGTGTGTTGTGACTGGGTTGTGATCTTATATAATGCGAATTATTAGGGTTTATTTGGATCAGTTTGGGTGTTGTAGCATTTTTATTAGGCAATAGGTCGCGGGTAAATGTTTATTACGTAAATATGAGGTTATTTTTATTGAATTGCTCTCTTTTATAAATTTCTTCCTAAATTTATAATTATTTCACGTACATATGATTTTTGAATGTGATAATGTATGCGTTAACTACTTGAGGGGTGTTTTATGATAAAATGTATAACTTTACGTTTTCTTTCATAGCGTAATGTTTAATTATAGTTTCATTAACTGTTAATTATAACTTGTTAATTAATTGGATCGGTCGGGCCGAGTCGCACCAACTCGGTGTTTACTAATAGGATAAAGATTTAAGAATCTCGATTAAAGGTTGTACTATATTTGACAACTTAGACAAACAAAAAAAAAATTTTAAAATAAAAAAAAAAATCACGATTTTTAAAATGTATTTTGGCATTGTTAATAAGCATTTTTAACATGGTACTAAAAATCCAAGACATTAAAAACTTTCACCCACCAAAATAAAAGTTTTAAGACTAAAGTTGAGTTATTGATTCAAAATATGCATTTGATATTTTTGATTGTGTTAGTGCGTAATCAGTTTAAATTGTAAATCTGTTAGCATTACAAATTAACGTTTGACAACACATTTATCGCAATCACCTAATGCGGTACATACGACACTTTTGTTTTATATCAACCTATTAACATAGCCATTACAAATTCAATAATATCAACAATAGAAGAAATATTAATTTTTATGCAAAAATATGCACAAGTCTTTTGCAAGCCTGTTTCAATATCA
Source organism: Artemisia tridentata subsp. tridentata (assembly GCA_021014915.2). NCBI lineage: Eukaryota > Viridiplantae > Streptophyta > Magnoliopsida > Asterales > Asteraceae > Artemisia > Artemisia tridentata. Next base: position 324,383,424 of record CP139501.1, on the reverse strand, counting down.
ATGATATGTGGTCTTAAAAAATATGCATACTCATATAAAATCTATATTATATTTTTGGATGGATAATATAATAAAACATAAAAAAATATTTGTTATATTCTTATTTTTGGTTATCTCTCCTCTAAAAGCCCAATACACAAATCACAATACCCGATCCAACACACTCCATAACCGGTTGTGATATAACCTTTGTGTATACCCTAATTTTTTTCATTTTACCTTAACCCTAGCACATACATAATATAATCCGCCTACCACTTATCCTATCACCTCTTCATCTCTTTCATCAAGATCATCATCTAAACAGATCTAATCTACATCTAAACACAACACAAAAACTCATCTCATCTTATTATCCATCATCATTCAACGCACCCTATGTATCGGACATCACAAACTCTAACTCACAACCGTACCTTTGCCTTGTTTGTCATTTGCAGTATAATCCAAATCAAGAAAGCACTTTATGGCTTCAAGATCCTTTGGAGGGTCTCGGGTAGGTTCATCTTGTTTGTTTCATTTTGTTGTTGGCCTCGTTTTTTCTTGTTTGTTTCATTTTGTTGTTGGTCTCGTGTTTTGATAACCAAAAGAAAGGAATGGATGAAACCAAAAGAAACGAATGGATGAAACCATAAGGTTTTGTTCTTACTTTAATTTCGAAGATTAAAAAAGATCAATGATGATAAGTTCTTTGGTGTTTATGGACTTGGAGGCCTGATATGCTTTTGTAACACACAAATAGAAGAATCTGAGATCATTTGATATTATATATTTTGTTTCCAGTCTTGGTTTAATGATTGTAACAGGAGGTGGATGGGTTTTAGGTTAGATACGGGGTTGGTTTTGGTTATGTTTTGGACTTGGGATTGGCAGTGGTGAACATTTAACTGTTAACGTATGAGTCTTGTTTGGAGATGGACTGAGATAGTTTGTTATTTATACTCATCACAAATCCAATTGAAAAGTCATCTTCCTATTTGCATTTAATTCGGTGAAGGTGGTTCGTGATGGTTTAGATTCATTTTGCTCGTAACTGCAACCCCTTTGTGTTCCTTAACCCATAAATGAGGGCATTCAATTGAATCGATTGTGCTGCGATCACCTTGTACTGTACATGAGACACTGTAAATGTCATTGTAATTATAATTCATTAAAATTAATCTGAATAATTGGTGTCATTATTACTCCACACTCATTTTTAGGACCTAAAATACATGGTAGTGTCATTAATACTCCCCAATAATTTTTAGGGCCGAATCTTTAAATATATATGATATCAACAAAATGTACCCATGTTTGTATCTAGTTCCAAAAGTCATGTCATCAGTGTTGACTAACAAATGTTTAATGTGTATAGAAACTTGGATTCATATACCAAATGACAATTAACTACCTAAGACACTCAAAACTTCTAAACCTTGGATTCATATACCAAATGACAATTAACTACCTAAGACACTCAAAACTTCTAAACCGATTAGCTAATAAATAGTTTGATCCATATATGATGACTTAAAAGCTCTATCAACCTTCTGAAAATAGGGGTTTTACCCGGTTTGAGTTTGTGTGACAATAGGTCTAAATCTCGTTGATTAGTCGACTAAAAGTCGGAAACAATAGTTAAAATAATAATAATAATAATAATAATAATAATAATAATAATAATAAAAGGTCCCTCTACACCACTACTTGTACGATCGTCATAAAATATTAAAATAAGAAAATTAATAGTTTTTAGGATACCGTTAAGAACAACATTAAAAAACTAAATCAGATATATATATATATATATATATATATATATATATATATATATATATATATATATATATATATTATATATATATATATATATATATATATTCCTATATATATATATAGGGGGGCTTTATTTTCAGAACCCTGTTAAGTGCGGGAACTGCGAGAACTCCCCTATACCGATCATATTTTTTTAAATATTAAATATTTTTATTTAATCAAAAGGGTATAATAGTAAAAGACAATTTCTATTTATTTGTGATTTTTTTTTTATTAAAATTCGTTTTTTAAAATCCCATAATTTTCGGGTTTTTTTTTTTTTTTTTTTTTTTTTTTTTTTTTTTTTTTTTTTTTTTTTTTTAATTTCCAGCATGCATTATTTGAAAAAAAAAAAAAAAAAAAAAAAAAAGACTAGGTGCATGTATGTTTTATATGTACTAATTTTTTCCCGCATGTATGTTATTTTCCAGATGCAGTGCATAGGTGTTTTTATGTACTAATTTTTTCATTTTATTTTTGAGATGTAGTGCATAGGTGTTTTTGAATAACTTTAGAACGTGCTTGTTTTTCAAATAGTAAGGTGCATATGTGTTTTTTATATAATGTAAATTTATAACAAAACAAGAACATAAATGTTACATACAAAATTCAATACAATTAAATACATGAATCTAATCGATAATACATGCATGCACTAATATATAACGCAAACGAACATATGTGCACACTCATTATTATCAACATTTAGAAGTTGAACATATATGCACGCCTTCAATACTCATATTTCTTCAAACGCCGCGTTGTATCTATGTGTGCATCACTTCTAATATCTTCATTGCTATCACCATCTTCATCAATCTGATTACAACATGCCAAAACAATTAACCATAACCAATGTGTAAGTAACTTTCTAATCATAATACTAGCTACCATATATGCAACAATCATTCAAATGAAATACTTCTATCATTAAAACAAGTATGTAATGAATACTGTATGTTTATGAAAACCATGTTCAATGTAAAAACAAGTATGTTCAATAACATGTATGTTAATAAATAAATCAGCCATGTTCAATGTAAAAACAAATATGTTCAATGAATAACATGTATGTTACTATGAAAACACATTAAATGAATAAAACGATCATCAAATACAAACCACGAGGCGACAAATCTGATTGACTAATAAAAACACACAATTACAATCCACACAATCGATGCCCCATATAAAAAACACATTAAACACAATCATCCATAAAAACACATTAAAACACATAAAAAACACATTAATTCCACCATCATCCCATGAATTGACCCCACAAGTAACCCGCTTAGACCAATCACAGAATTGTATAACCAGCTGTGAACCACGACAAATCCAATTTAATAAATCTACTGACCCACCATTAAACGAGTACAAGGTAACTTATAGAATCGAATATTAATTGAATCCACCAATCATCCCAATAAATTCATTACCGATTGAATTTATTAAAACAATAAACAATTATTGACAGATCAATTAATAACAGTTACCTCACAATTTTTCAAACAATCAATTAGTGGTTCCACTTACAGACGGTACAGGAGATCTGGATCTTGAAGGGGATCTGCAAAAGTTTCAGAAACAACCGAGTTTAATATCCACACATGTTCCTCTTCAAGAACTCTGATCCAAGAGCCTTGATGCCATTTCCACGAACTGTTTTTTTCTTTTGTTTCTAGAGATTGTGGTGGCTGAGAGGATGATTAGGGTTTGAGAGAGAGAGATGTGTGAGAGATTGTGGTGGTTGAGTGGACGGTTTAATCATGCCTTTAATTTAGGACGGTTTTCAAAATTGTTTGACATAAAATTCCTATATTGCCCTTCGAGCCAAAAAGGAAAATATTTGTACTTTTAATTAATTACATTAATGGCACAATCAATTATAGCTATTGATCAAACAATCTAACGGTTCAAGGAGAGTTCTCGCAGTTCCCGCACTTAAGAGGGTTTTGAAAATAAAGTTACACTATATATATATATATATATATATATATATATATATATATATATATATATATATATATATATATATATATATATATATATATATATATAATAAACAGCTACATTTTACAATCTTTTGCATTAGCTTGCATGCATTTATTTCCTACAACACTATCACTGCATCTTCTTCTTTAACAAACAAGAGTTTAGAACAACTCTATGAAGCACGATTTGTAATTAATTGTATGACGTGTAAGCTTTGTGATTGGTGGGTGAGACAGGAAGGTACAACACACCACAAACACAACCTCAGTTCTTCATTCTTAAGTCTTAACACACGACAAAACTTGTATAGTACGATTTTACAAATTCAATCGCACCAAATCAGTTACACCTAAATAGTTAAATTTGTCAAATTCAAATACACATCCAAAATTATATTTATGGTATTGGTTCCTACAATCAATCTTAACAGATATTCTTTTTCTGTCAACTTTGTAATATGGAAATGGTTTGTTGCTGTCATTATCGTAAAATTGTTTCATCTAATTTTCTTCAGATCGATTATATTGTTTCGATTCAAATATATGACATATTTCGGTTGATTATGTTATAATTTATTTTTGTAAGTAGAATGTGATTGAGAAAGATTAACCAGGTTTGACATGTTTTATCTTTTTTCATTCTTCAATTTATTTGTTAGTAGATGATATAAATTGATGAAAATGATTATTTGTACTTTATGTTCTCTGTGTGTTAACTGTTTGGTAAATTGTGTTTGTGTAAATGTCATTTGTACGGAAAAAATGGAGCACATGATGATTCCTTATAACCAAGAGATGATGTTGTACATGATGATTCATCCGAAAAATTAGCGGGTTTGCAAGATTTGAGTTAGGTGCTTCCTAGAGTTATATGCTTGCAAGTTATTCCATGAAAATGTTAGTGACCATACATTGGGTATGTAATTATTTACCGTGGTTAATTCTAATCTTCTTGCATTGTGGTTAATTCAAATAAAAAAATATATATATATAATTAAAGTATAATACAAGAAATTTTAACATTTATCTGTGAAGTTAAGCTACAACGAAATTTTTTTAACAGTATTAACTTTATAATTAATCTCTAAGTAAATGTTTTTAAATACTTAACACTTTTATTGGCTTTAAGTAAAAGTTAAAAAATTAAGATGTTTTCTCAAAAAGGGAATTATATTTTTGTTTTTTTATCCTTATAATATACAAATACCTTCGAGAACACTTGAGAAAACCAACACAAAAAGCTGATAGCCGGAGGCGAGCAGCTGTTATGGAGATGGTGAGGCAGCGTGCTGCAGAGGTTTATGGAGGTTTATGGCAGCAGTTGTTGATGGGGAGATCATACTGTAAATAACATGTCGTTGAAAATGTGCAGTCATATCAACAAATGTATTTTGCAGAAGGGCTGAAACATGTAAAAAAGAAGCCATTACGTAAGAGGTAATAACCTGCTATACATTTTTTTTATTTTTTATTATTATATTTTTTTCTGTAAATATGACCCATGGTACTTGGGTTAGGAAATTTGTATTAATTTACTATCAATCTATCATACGAGTCGAATTAAAAAAACTTTAGCCTAATAGGGATATAAGTTATGTTCAATGTTTGGTTATTTTTGCCGGATATGGTATTAAATCTAAATGCAGCCATAAAAGTAAAACGGTCATGACTCTTTCACTATTTGCTAAAAAAGAAAGTTAATTAAGATCACATTGCGGGGATCCTTTGTAAAATGTATATGAACAATATTGTTTAAGCTCATAATGGGCTGGTAAATGTGGACTTCTGTTAAAGATTACATTCAGTTAAAGATTATATTCCATGAGTCTTGCACCATACTTCTATTATGTGAAGAGGATACAAGAGCTTGGAAAAGGTCCGTATGGAACTTGACAAGTAGGTTGTTTTAAACTTCCTCTCTTGAGTATTGATTCAAATATTGTTGTTTGACCCTCTTTATGAAGTTGTTAAGAAGTAATGTTTAACAAAAAAAAACAACTGACAACAAAAGGTTAATTTGGAAAAAGTATTTAGAGTTATAAGTATATTACATTGGTGACCCTCTTTTTAACTGCTATGCATGACTGAAGTTTTGTGGTAATCCGTGTACCTATATGTCAATATTCGAATTATATTTAATGCTCTATATGTCAATTTTCTATATGGAATTATATCAAGGCTGTTTGCTAGAATTTTGAATTTTTGTTAGTAATCTTGAAGAACTTTCCTTATTATGATTATAATGTTAGGTAAGTTGTTGATCATGATAGATGGTTCAATTTTCTCGACTTTTGCAGGTAATAATCTTGGAAGGAGTAAATATCACCACTTTTGATCATATTTTTTGATCTTTTGATTAATCGAAATGGCGGTTAATATAAATGGATTTATTATGATTACATGTCGAAGATTAGGTTCTTATCTTGGTGTTTCCTAAATATATTCATGTATGTTCTAAACCGTGAATTCGAACATAAAAAAGAAGTTTGCTTTAGTAGATAAGTGGCTCATCTTTGACATGTTGTTTGTATATCTTTTCTTTTATTTTGGCTATTTTGATTCAAAACATAATACTGATGCAGGTTCTTATAAACTCTCTCAAACCGCTTATGTTTCGTCCAAAATAGATCTTTCAAGGCAAGTTTTGTTTATTTCAATTAAATATATTAGGAACTTTGACGTTTCTTATGGGTCAAAATAAAGAATATTACACAAAATACATAGTTCTTACCTTTTGATGTTGGTTGATGTTATGGGGTTATAGAGACTTGAGTGAAAACTTACAAATCAACAAAAAATGTTGTTAGGATGGTAAACGAGTGTTTTCTAAGACAATATGTTGACTAATAATAAAATCAGTAGTGTGAGTGACCAATAATAATTCTTTTAAACAAAAATATCTCTGTAACAAGGCATCAAAAATGGTATATTTTTGTTTCCATAATTTTCTGTTACTATTTCACCTCAAAAGGTAATATAAGCAAGAAGTTTGGTAAATGGTAATAATAAAAAAGTTTGCCCGTCATGGACCTTTGATCCGTTGCTGGATACGAGTTACTGCTACTCTTTTGCCCGCAAATGTAATATAAACACGCACTTCAGTAATAGTAATGAAGTTAGCCCGTTCATTGGACGAGCCTTAAAAGGTATTATATACATTTTTGTATTACAAAATTTTACGTTTTTTGAATTATTTGTAAAGTTATCCATTTTATGTGTGAATGCTTAATAGTAATTTTCATATCTCATAAAGTCTTTTATCTTCATCAACTCTTTTGTGTATGAATCGGTTTTTGCTTTATAAGTTTGGTACCCTTCTAAAAGAAATAAGGGTGATTTAAAGGTAGCCTTCTTCATATATGGTGTTCACGGAATAAACATATATGGATTACTCAAGTGTTTGACGTTAAGTGTATAGCTTTGCTTTCCAAGATTATCTATCAGTTGAAAAATACGATACATGCATGTTTATTTCATAATAGTTACAAAGGTATCATTGACATATTACTTATTATTCTCTTAAAAAATAGTGGAACCTATTTATGTTTGTTGTTGTTTGTTGATTTATTAGGTGTTCACGGAATGGACATTGGCTTATCACTTTATTAACGCTCGCTACATACATTTTTTTTTACCTGGGTTACGACTCGACATTGCGAGCCGACTAATCCCATGGCGACTACCCTTTTGGATAGCCCGGAGTCATCGCAGGTGAACCTCCGTGGCCACATGAGGATTAATTTTCTCCCCAAATAGAACTTATATCATTCATTGTTGTTTATTTATTCACACACTCAACTTCTTAATGAACCATTTCTATAAAAACCCGTGAATTTTACGGGTTTATAAGCTAATCTATAAATAAAGCGCATACTATTGTCCTTTTTTGATAGTGGCCCACCAAGTTCCATTAAAAATGCTAAAGAAAAATTGATTGACATGAAAACCAAAGATTAGGGACCAATTTGTAACTTTAAGAAACTTATACAATCATATTAATGCACTCACAAACATTGACTTGTAAACACACTTGAAACTAAGAAAATGTCATCAAAAAGGTACAATAAAAATCCTCTCATGTGCTTGAAATCTATGTAAATTTTCATATAATAATATCTAGCCATCTTTGTCTTTGAATTTATAGGATAGCTGTTGTTACGGGTGGAAACAAAGGTGTCGGGCTAGAAATATGTAGACAATTAGCCGATCAAGTTGTCGTGGTGTTGACAGCAAGAGATAAGAGGCTGGGCACCGATGCTGTAGCCAAGCTTCACGCTTCCGGTTTACAGGATGTCATTTTTCATCATCTCGATGTCACTGATCCGGCTAGTATTGCATCCTTGGAAAATTTTATAGATGATCAATTTGGGAAGCTCGATATATTGGTAAGAACGATAAAGCCCCATTTTATTTCGAACTAGTGTGGTACGTACCGTATATGTTCCCATATGTGATGGGCCGGCCGAAATAATTAATGTATGAGTATAGCGAGTAGTTTAGGCAGCTATGATATGGTTTTATTATGTGTAGGTGAATAATGCTGGAATATCGAGTACGATCGTTGATGAAGAGTCGTTTTGGAGTTTAGACCTTTCTTTTCCAAGTGAGGTATGTGGTACCGCTTGTTCTTCTAATTAGTTCTAACTTCTAAGGTAGAAATTAGTTATTGACTTCTATAACTGTATTTGTTCTATTCTTGAAACACAAATTTCAGACTGTTTGGAAATGAATGGTTTTCCAATTTCGAATAAAAGATATATCAAGTATGACTAGCTAAACCGACCCGAATCGACCTTATTCGGTTTGGTTTCGGTTTTACCCTTAATCGGTTTTCGAGTCGGGTTTGACCCGTTGCTCAACTCTATTTCCATTTACGCCTTCTTTGTTAAAGGTTTAATATTGTCACAACTGGAATCACTTCTACCATAGCGTCTCTCTGACTCTTTCATCGTCTTTATCGATAACATTGACGATTTATCTATACCTCACTAAAATATATATACATACACACAAAATTTTCTCTCTCTAGCTCACCTTTAAGTTACGAAAATGATGGTTGTCGTGTGTGAAGATGGGTGGCCTAAGTGTGAGTGGTGCAATGTCCCTGTGGCATGCAATAGGGTTTTTCTTGCGCTCATGGCACCGCGAAACTGCACCCCCTGATGCTATAGCCATGTTATACGTCCCATAGCCATCTCCATAACGAGAAGTTATGCGTTTTTTTTTTTCTTTTCTTTTTTTGAGTGAGCGGGTATTTTTTATCTTGTGTTATTGGAATTGTACTGGGAAATGTGTTTATATTATATGAGTGTTTTAAAGTATATGTTGACGTGACAGCACCTATAAAATTTATAAGTACCCACTGCCTCCGCCTCTTTAAGAAGCTTACCTCCCCCATGACCCATTCTCTTTTCCAGTAAGCCTAAATTATGAGGATCGATTATTCCGGTAAACTCAGAGATCTTCTTTTTCGATCGTGTGTATGTTGCACATTCAAGTTTTGTGAAAGACAAATGTAAGTTATATTTATAATGTGTTATGTAGAAGTGAGTTATACTACTCTTTAAATAAGAAACAAAATACAATGGTAAACTCGTGATCTATCACGGTAAATGTCGTCCACACGAAATCAGACATTTGGCTGTCCTCTAAACCTACAATAGTAGATCTTGTATATTCATTAATTGCATGAGTAATAATATGTCTAGTACTCATTGTATTGTACGTCTAATAAAATACTATGTATCAAAGGGTATTTCAATGGCGGAGCTTGACCGTCTTGATTGGGGGGCCAAAAATTTTCTGAGAATAAAGTGTAACATTCTTATATAAAAGATTAAAAGGAGAAACAAAACTAGTAAACCGCCAATGGGTATTTAGATATAACTTTTAAACTTATGAACTTATTGCATATTATGAAAAAGTAAAAATTAAAAATTTATTTGATGTTGGTTTACATAAAATGGTTTATAACGATCTCAAGTGAAAATTATACAAATGTATTTGTTTTCAACAAAGTGCAAATGTTATTGTAAGTGGCCCTACTATTTTAAATTCATGTGTTGTTTGTAAGAGGAACACGTGCACTTGCTTAAGTAAGCCTCAGCGTTATGTCATCTTTATTAAATAATGTAAACTCCGTAGGTAATGCTTTATTATTATCACTATTTATATATTACAAATGTAACATAAACATAACCCTAATGGACCCTAAGCCCACAGACGGGCTTGGGCCTAATTTATCCTCTAACACTCTCTCGCAGTCCGAGCGGCGAAATCACGAAAGCTCGGACTGGAGTATTAAACTAGAAAAGAAAAGAAAAACAAAACATTAACGTAATAAAAACATAATTGTAGATGACTCGTATCAAAACCGTATCAACGATCGACTTTAGTCGACTGGTAACAAAACCGTACCAACAGTCGACTTTAGGGACTACGGTCAACTTTAGTCGACTGGTAACAAAGCTGTACGAACAATCGACTAACAAACAAACAATAAAACAACTATAACTTCTTCTTCTTTTTTTCAACAATAAAACAAAAACATAAACATAAATCCGACAGCAAGCGGTAGCAATTTTCTAACAGCAGTAGCAGCAAAAGCAAAGCGGAGATAACATTTTTTTTAATGGTTGGTGGGTGGCGGCTAGGGTTTGACGGGGTGGTTTAGAGGAGGCGGCTCAACGTAGCCACCTAGGTCTGAGGATTAAACCCGCTCTGATACCATGTTAGACAATGAATAAAACTATAATTCATCCACAAACGGGCTTGGGCCGACTAACCTGTAATCCATCCACAAACGGGCTTGGGCTTGGGCCAATCAATAAAACTATATGGTTATCTTAACATGATATCAGAGGGTAACGATCCTCTAAAACCCGAAAACCGATTTCCCACCCTAGACTGCTGAAACTTTCTTCCCTTCCAAAACAAAACCATACTTTCGTCTTCCTATGCTGCGCACAGCAAATAACACCCTCTTTTATCACCGCACCTTCACCCTCACCATCTCTACTACTACATCATCGTTATAATGACAAATGATACTACAGCTCCTCATAACCTTCAACGTACTGCCGCATCTAGTCTACCATCATAACCTTCGCTGCTACAGCTCCTCTCATCATATACCGTCATAATGAGTAACGGTAATCACCATCATATCTTCCCTAGTATTTTCTCCTCTTATCCCCCTTTTTTCAAACACGATCTGATCGTGTTCATGCTGTCTAAAGGCACATGTTGATCATTCCTCTTCCTTTAAAGTTCATTATTAAACAATTCTTATTTAAATAGAAAGAAAAAAAAAAAAAAAGACTTTGTTTAATCGTTTGGTTGTGTGCCCGCTGTTTGCTGTAGGTTACATAATGATTTTGGCTGCCTGTAATGGGATAGTTGAATTAATATGGAATTTACTGTTATGAGCCACTTCTTCAATATGTTGCTTGCTGTTACTTCTTCAAAGGATTTTGATGTCCTAAAGCACGTCAATGGGTCAACAAATTTGCTGTCATCTCCTCTGCTTGGCACCATTCTTGTTTCAAACAAGCTTCTTCAAATGAATTTGGTTCTGCCCAAACATCTTCAACTATAGCAACGTCAGCATATTTCATATTAGGTCTACGTACCCGTTGTGATCGCCTCAGATCAGGATTAGCTTGGTTGTCAGGTTCATTATTTCTATCACCCTGCTCCTCAATGTTTTGATTTGCTGAATCACCTTCAACGTGAAAGTTATCATCAGAGAACTCCAAAGTAACACTTGAATTCTCAAGAGCCTCCTTGAGTTGGTAACTATCTGGTAACACTTGCCTTTCGGACGACCACCATGATGATTGCTCATCAAAGATCACACTCCATGATACATAAACTTTGCCACTATTAGGATCACAACAACGCCAACCCTTTCTCTGTGAATCATACCCTATAAATACACATCGAATGGCCTTTTTCTCCATCTTGTGACGGAGATGAGATGGCACAAATACATAACCTACGCTTCCAAAAACACGAAAGTAACTCACATTGGGTTTAATTCGGGTCAGCTTCTCGAATGGTGAAACATACCCAAGGCTTTGTGATGGCACTTGATTGATCACATAACATGCTGCACGCATTGCCCCAGCCCAGAAACGACCAGGTAGGTTTTTGTCATGCACTAGGCTTTTAGTTACTTCACCTAAATGCCTATTTTTGCGCTCCAAAACTCCATTCTGCTGAGGCGTATTAGGACAGGTTAGTTGTCGCCTGGTAAGTTTCTGCTTTAGGTAAGTATCAAACTCGGTGGACAAATATTCTCCACCATTTTCGGAACGTAAACACTTGATCTTACACCATGTCATTAACTCTGTGTCGATCTCAAACTCCTTGAACTTACTAAAAACTTCACTCTTTTCTTTTATAAAATAAATCCAAGTAAACCTCGAAAAGTCGTCAATAAATGAAACCATGTACCGGAAACCTTGTGTCAAGAGTTGCTTTACTGGACCGAACACGTCTAAGTGACGAGTTCAAGGGCTTTTTTTGATCGATGATTCGAGGATTTGAATGGAAATTGCGTAGCGTTGCCGTATTGACACCCTGAGCATACCCCATCTTTATTTACCTCCAATTTTGGCAGCCCATCAACAAGCTTTTCTTTCACCATACGAACCAACTTATCAAATCCTACATGCCCCAATCGCTTATGCCACAGATCTGCAGTTTGCTTCCCTTTTGTCTTTTCTACATAAGCTGACTCTACATTTAGAACATATACGGTATCGGTTTTGGGACCTTGCAGCACTGGTTTGGATTGAGTCTCGAAATCCTTATACACCTTTACATCTTTTGGGCCAAACAAAACGTAGTAGCCATCTGTTTTCATTTGGGGAACCGATATGAGGTTCTTCTTCATCCCTGGAACATAGTAGACATCCTTCAACAAAAACTCTTTCTTGTTGCAATCCGATGAAAACACCACATCACCAATATGAGCGATCGAATGTTTAGAGTGATCAGCAATAACAATCACCCGACTACCTCCATACTTTGTCGGATCTTTAAGTCGTTCTTTATCACCGGTGAGATGATTCAAGGCACCCAAATCCATAATCCAGTCACCTAACCTGTTTTGCCGACCTTTTTGAGTTGCTGCGAGACTGACAACCTCTTCAGTTTGGGCTACAAGAGCTTCAACATCCCAAGCTTCTTCTTTTTCAACGGAAGCAACATTTCCTTCTTCATTCCCTTGATCACGACAATTACAAGCCATGTGACCTTTGTTACCACACTTGTAACACTTAAATGGAAACCGCTTACCATGAAACCGAGACTTTCTTTCACCAGAGTGCTCACCGCGATCAGGATTACCACCTTTTCTTTCACTTTGTTCACTTTGCTTGGTCCTATCTTAGTTCTGATACGTGTTACGTGACTTATAATTGTATTTATCCTTGCTTTTCTTAGCGTAAAACACGTCATCTTCCTGCTTTGGAGTGGAACCAATAGACAACGTTCCCATTTGCTTGGCTAAAGCTTCTTGGCTGGCCAATAAATTCTCGAACTCCCCCAACGACGGTTGCATTTGCCAACCCTGTACAACAGCAACAAAACTCCGATATTCGGGTCTCAATCCATGTATGATGATGCGTTTCATACTAGCATCACCAACAACAGATTGTTGATCGAGATCGCCAATTTCCCGACATAAAGTCTTGACTTTATGAAAATATTGAGAAATTTTTAGATCTTTCTGAGTTATACTTAATAACTCGTTCTCTAACAGTTGCAACCGTGCATCATTCTTCTTCAGAAGCACTTCTGCCAAAGTATCCCACGCCATTTTGGGATTCGTTGCATCCTTGATGTGTTCAAGGAGTTCTTCCTCTACCGTTGTCTTGAGAATAAACATCGCTTTACCAGCTTTGACTTTCCACTTCCGTAGAGCTCCATCTTGATTCTCTCTCACAGGTTGTACGGTGTCGTTTCCTTGCACCACTTCCCAAAGATCTTGCCCTTGCAAATAGGAAGAAAGATACGTAGCCCAGGTCTTGTAATTCTGGTTATTCAATTTCTTCACGCCGCCGATCAATTGCAGGTCCGACATCGTTGAATGGTGGCTCTGATACCACTTGTTAAAGCAAGCAAGTGATTTCTGTTTATACAATCAACCTCGATAACTCACACTCTAGAAGATGAATACTGAGAACAAATCTCTTTGTTGAAACTGTTTATATGAAAAATACTTGGAATAATCAAAACGTACAGATGCAAGGATAATAAATAGGAAAAAAAGCTAAAGACTAGGACCCACTACTCCAACGTTCTAATGCCTATGGAATTGGTAAAACGCTAATTAACCAAATTCAACCAAATACCACCTACGTACTTGGAGAATAAAACAATAAAAACACATGCTGGACCACAAAGTGAATATTGCAAATTTAACATACGTGGTACGCCTTGTTCTTCTAATTAACTTCTAAGGTAGGAAATTAGTTATCGACTTTTAATCTTTTATAACTGTATTTGTTCTAGTCTTGAAACACAATCATTTGACTTGTAAACAGCAACACAATCTTCAGATCGACTGTTTGGAAATGAATGATCTTGCAAATTGTACTACTTTTTTTGTATTTATGTGAGGGATGAAATTACAATAGTGTTACACGATGTATGAAATTACAAGTCTTTATTTTTCACTATGATATAGGCAATTGATGAAAAGGCTAAGAGGTCCAAAAAAGTAGTGACACAAACATTTGAAGGAGCCCAAAAGTGTATGGAAACCAATTACTATGGAGCTAAGCATGTCACTCAAGCTTTGCTACCACTTCTTCTTAAATCTGACTCTCCAAGAATAGTTAACATATCATCCAAATTGGGTCAACTAGAAGTAATATTACCTTTCCTCATCTATCCAACTTTATATGTGCAAACTGCAAAGTATTAAGCAAAATATGTTGTTCTTATAGAACGTTCAAGACGAAAGTGCAAGGAAGATTTTGAGTGATGTTGATGGACTCACAGAGGAGCTCGTGGATAAGGTCGTGAGTGAGTATCTCAATGATGTTAAAGATCAGGACTTTTTGGAAAAGAAAGGGTGGACTAGTAATGTTTCCGGCTATATTGTCTCTAAAGCTTCTCTTAATGCCTACACAAGGGTTCTGGCCAAGAACTATCCGTCCATTTATGCAAATGCAGTTAGTCCTGGCTTTGTTGCGACAGATATGACATACTTTAAAGGAACTTTCACGGTTGAAGAAGGTGCTAGAGGGCCTGTGAGACTCGCTTTGCTCCCTGATGGTGGCCCCTCAGGTCAATACTTTCGGCAGATGAATGACTCCACATTTTAATACGAAGAATTATTGAAATGGCTTATGTAGCTTGGAGATACTTATATATTCTTGAAACCCATGTATTTGAAAAGTTGGATTAGTTTCAATTGCTGTAATAGTTAGAAACAATCATGTAAGTTTTCAGCTTGTTACAATAAATTTACCTGTGACAGTAATAAATTCTGAGTTACTGTACTATTAGTTTCATAGCATCTAATTGCAAGTTATTGTTTGGGTTTTAGTAAGATTGGGAATGACGATTAATACAAGAGAAATGAAGACACATGGTTTGTCGTTTTTATATAAAGAATCTACTCCATTAAAAAGGTTTTTGAGTCTCTTTATTTTGTGTTGAACATTTAATTTGATACATGCCATCTTGTCCATTCAATCAGTAGAAAACTTTTGTTTCTAAATTACAAAATGTGTTAATTCTTCATTCACCCAAAAAGTGTGTATTCTAACTACACATAACACGTCACTAGACTCGAATGGCAAAAAAAATAGTCAATGTAGTATTAAGTACAAGGACCAACTTTGTAATTTTTGAGCAACTATTTAACACCCTGGCCTTTACATTTCACATACATTAAAAATAACTACTAGCACAAGCGTTGAATATTGAAAAGCGAAAATTAGTGTGTGTATATGTCTAGCAGTACTCAAGTTTTTCTCAGATTTCTAAAGTGGACATACATCTCGTGTAAAAAACTTTTCGGGGGTTCCCGTGATTACGTGGCATTATCTTATTGGAGATTTGATACTTACGAGTTCGGATGCATTGCGACAGGTATGTAGCTGTTTATGAGGAATCCTCTTACAGTTGTGTAACTACCTTTTTTTTACATCTTTAATGACTGTTATCTGTGCATACATATCAGGTTCAGGCACTTGCGGGTGTAATTCCGGTGCCTCTTGACACTGTTTCTTCGGGTCCTTTTACACGGGGTGGCGCACCTGCTTTTAGTGCACATACAGCTGTGGGTGCGAATATTGGTACATCAAGCAACGACATTTTTGATGGTTGGTTTCTGAACTAACTTTAGATGTGTTTATAGCATTATTGCCATACATTTATGAGAATTTGTTTGTTTATAACAGTGTAATCGGGCAACGTCCTTCACAGCGAAGGCGTCGACAACCTGCACGTGTGCCATTATCAACATCAGGTCACACAAATGTAGCGTCCAGTTCGACACAGCCACGGTACCAGTCATCTGTGCCCATGTTCATTTCTACAGCATCAGACATAGGTGTTGGCGCAACAGGTACATACATTTTGCCTATCGTTGTTTCTATGCATTATAAATTTTCTTGATGGATTTAACACGATGGTTGTTGTAGGTGCGCCTGGAACATCTAATACATCCCCCTCTGTTGTAGCTACACCATCAATTAGGAGTTCACACACATCGTTTCCACAAGCACAACCAGTGCCTGCACCAACGACAAGGCGGCCTCGCACAGGTTTGTGACAGCGTTTGTAGCCCGCCCATGAATATTTTTGCAAATCATTTTGTTCACACAAGCAAGTTGTTAACAAAGGCTTAATTTTTCTTAAAGGTCCACCAACAGAATACAAGATTTGGCCCATGTGATTGTATTTTCTCAAAGTGTCACGCACTCTTCTGGTACGAGGACAGGCTTAGTAGCTCCACAAGGCACTCGGGCCCTCTGTATCATCGATGTTGTTTAGGTGGAAAGGTGCGACTGTTTTTACCGCGGGAATTCCTTGCATATATACAACAACTCTTCTCCGAGCAGCATTTTTTGACCAATATCAGGGCATATAATCAAATGTTTTCCATGACATCACTCGGCGCCAACATAGATGAGTGGCAGAGGTCCGTATGTATTTAAGGTTTCCAGCCAGATATATCAGTGCTGATATAATTTGCAGTTACGACTGTCGACTCTGGATATAAGGCTTTAGAATTTTTGGGACTGCAGGAAGATGATGAAATAAATGCAAATCAACCATCTGTTTCACCAAATAACAACCAGGTTTGTGATACTGGATGATATTTTCTTTTTAATGTACGTATTTCTATTATGAATTTTATTATAGAAATATGATTTAAATGCCTATTTGACTAATTTATTTTTAACGAGCAGCTAGAAGATCCGAAGCCACAACAGTTGCCTCCGTCTCTCATAGCACTTGAAGGTACAATGCATGTGTTCCAAGGTCGATTCACAAAGGAAAGCAAAATCAGAAACCTTCTGGGTGCAGGACAGATTTATCTTGGATGATTTGCAGTGCTAAACAACGATAGTCTGTTTGGATGCAGTTTCAAGTAATGGCTATGTAGTGATTCCTTCTGTTTATTATTTCAGTTGTTTACTAAGACCATGATTTTAAGTGGATTATACATGAATGCAGGTGTCTTCAGCAGTTTTGTTATACGCGTAGAGAAAACAATGTAGTGATTTATGCAGGTATATGTCTTAAATATTCATTTCAGAATTTTTATTTATTTATTTATTTTGATAAAATATTTCAGAAGGTTTAAAGTTTATGCAAAGGGCCTTTTCACTGTTGTCTCTAGCCCGATGTATTTTGAATATATGCCCGTTGATATATGCGAAAAATACAGAAGCCTTGCGACAAGGTGCAATGCCAGTTGCTACATTCCATTTGTAATAATGTGACTCATTTAGGTTTGGGATAATGAGATTATAAAGTTTTGTATTTAACAGTGATTGGGATTGCCTATCAAAACTGAATCAGAATAGTAAAAACACGAGTAAGTAAACTTAACTTTAACTGCTGTTACGTCTCTAAAAATGTAGTCAATGTTTGTATTAGCTTATTATTGTAGCCGTTTTCGATAGGAAATACTGCTCTTGAAACTTAGGTGATTTTGTCGCTAACTTTTTAATTGGTTGCTTTAATTGAGCTTTCCAACAAACAATGATGTATACTCATGTTATGTTGCAGATACCATTTTTTAGAGGTCCTGAAGTAGCTGCATTTGGGGACTGAAGTGAGGGCTGAAAAGGGTGGATTTGGGTATTGAAATGGACCTGAAGTGGGTGCATTTGGATATTCACCTGGGACTCACATAAAAGCATTTGGAGGTTAAAATGGGTGGATTTGGGCCAGTTACCTCAACAACTTGACTACTTTGTGTTGCATGCATTCCGATAAAATGTTGTTCTGGACAAATTTGGTAATTTTAAAGAAACTTCTGTTTTTGTTAGGGTATTGTTAATGATAGATAATTGAACTGCAGGCTCATACCTTATTTTTGAAAACTTGATCTGCATTACGTTACGTGTTCAGTTATGCATGGTTCGCTGCAAGATCGCCGCCCCGCCGCAACGCGGCGGTTCACGGCCGTTCTCGTTAGAATAACATCTCGTGTAGTTTTTTTAAGGAGGTTACACGAGATTAGAAAATAAAAAACAAAACTTATAGGGCCCGGTTATAGCTTGAGTCCAACCAATTTTGTATTTCGAGGCCAACTCATAAAAAAATTCATTTAATTGAAATTTAGATAATTTATTTTTCTACATGAATATCTTTTGAGTTTGTAAATTGGGTAATTAATCTATTCTTAACTTCCGGTTTGTTGTTTTATAGATGTGAAATTATGAGAATGTAATTCTTTTAGTATATCAAGTTTACATTAATTTATTTTAAATGTTGTCGTTAATTTATTTTTGAGCTGATCAAGTGACATTTTTGGCTAGAACATACGAAACTTAATTCGTAAAAATATAGGATGAGCTTACTTCTGATCTTATTTACTTAACGCCAAAACGAAGCCGACTCAAATTCGAATTGAACCCTAATTCGGTTTATATTTTGTTGTAGGTCTAAACCAAACATGAAACTTAGATATGGTGCAAAAGCATGTATTAACAAAAATGTATGCTTTAAATTGAGGTTACTAATAATAAAGAGGATTAACATACCATATAACTTTTATTCAACTACAAAGAGAAAAAGACGAAGTTGACGTAAATAAACATTACATAGACAATATTAAACCTAAACGTAGGAAATAAATATGTAAATATTCAGCCAATAAAAACTGTATCCTTGTTGAAAACCTCAACAATGTTCCTCAATGTAATGTTAAGACCAAGGGGTGTTGATTTTGCGGTAAACACCGAAACATTACGAAGTACCAACATAGCTCTGACTTTGATGGAGTTTTTGTAACCCGATTCTTCTGTAAGGACTTTGTGATGAATTGTACCAGAGAATGTCCCTGTTGGATCTTTTAGTTAAAAAAAAAAAACCTATTACAGTTGTAGAAACTAGAAAAGACATACATTGATAACGTTAAAGACACAAACTAAACCATATAGGTATTGTTTGGTTAATCAAGAAGAATTAGTGATTCTTTGTATGGGCCAATGAAAAATGAACCACCATTTTCTTCAATACCCATGTTTTGAAACTCCTGAGATGTTCGCTCGTACACTTGTAGTGAGTGAGCTATCTGTTGGTTGCTCTTAGCTTGAACAACTGGTTCCGCATCCTTGGTAAATCCAATTAATTTTACCTCATTCTCAATTGGGAATGGGATGGTGAATAGCACTGGACACGATGATACAATACCACCATCAAATTCTAACACCCATGCACACATAAATTTGTTCTCTTCTGCAAGGAAACTTCCTGAAACTACGAGAGAGTTTTGTAGCTGTGATATATAGAATGGAGGCTGAACCATGAATCTTATCAATTCAGGTATGTCTTGCACTTGAAATTGGTGAGTAACCAAATCAAAAGAAACAATCATGTATCGTTTGTACGAAACACCATCATTATAAACAAATTTTTCAGAACCAACCCAGAAAATTTTACCACCCACTACTGCTTGACCAGACCGTTTAATTCTAATTGATTCACGGGGCAAACGGTCATTTTCAAGATTGTTCCAACGTCTAGAACTCAATGTATAAACTGACACATACCATGGTCCTTGACCATAATACGGGTAATTAATCTTTAAAAGGGTAGGGTCTAAGGTGTCGGGACGGACACCAAAACCGATGACCATTTTTGGTGAATCAGGTTGATTCAAGAAAGTAGGGACGAATATTCCTACAGATCTTTTTATTGATGGGTTCCAAAGAACAACCATCATATTTGAACCATACGAAAAGCACCAGACACCTTCAGAAGTAGCAATTGGCTTAAGAGTTGGAAGATTCAAAGTTGTATCTAGATTCGTAAAGGCTAAATTTTCATTTACCGAAAACATAAAACCAGCATTACCTTGCATATATGTTAAATTAAAACAACACATATCTGTTTCACAAAGACCGTAACTACGGATGAAGTTGGGTAAGTCTATGGAAGACTTCCATCTCTTTGACACAGTACGAAACTGTAGTAAAGACTTAATTGGTAGTTTCTTCATGATATCAACTTGAAGGTCGAATGGTATGTTGTCCGACATTTTTTGAAAATGTAAAGGAATGTATTAGTAAATGATTTTTAGTAAGCAATGTCGGTGTTGTGGAAAACTAGAAGGGGGTTAAATAGTTTTTTACCATTTTAAATTTAATTCGCTTTGTGACTTAACGTGATTTCAAAGTAAATACTCACAAACAAACAATATAAGTAAAGTAAATAAGGATAGGAATAATCAAACCACAACACAGAGATTTATAGTGGTTTGGCTACAAGGACTCTCTTCCTTGCCCTACTCCACTCCTCGAGTCTCTAACTCAAGATTTTTTCTTCACTAAGAAACAAACTCCCTTCTCGGCGGAGAAAACCTTTATACACGTCGCTTACACTTTATCCGGTACTAAGCTAAACACCGGGTTCTTTACAAGGGTACAACCACTCCCGTTGGTTCTTTAACAAAGGTACAACCACTCCCGTTGGTTCTTTAACAAGGGTACAACCACTCCCGACACTCTTTGTGTTTTAAGGACTAAAACACTAACCAAACTCTACTGAATGAAAGGTATAACAATGATGTGTGAACACTAACAAATCACACAGTATCTAACTAATAATACTTGCAACAGTATGTATGTTGAAGCTCGTATGCTTGATTTTCTTTGCTACAAAAGTAAGATCAAAATGAAATGAATGAATGATATGGGTTAGTGATGTACAAATGAATGAATATATGTTTTAAGCTATATGAGTGATGGTTGCCCTCGAATGATCAGCTTGCTATTTATAGGCAAAACTAAGGGGACAACCGGCGGATTTGGCGGATCCAATTATTGGATCCGCCCTTGTAGTTGTTTGGTTCCGCGGGAACCAGGCACCTAAGAATTTTACAAATCTTTCCATATCATTCTATATCTTGACAAGTCATTTCAAGATCTTGCAAAGTCAACTTAATTTGTTACTTAAAGATCTTACCAAAATATTTCCCAAATCCTCAAGATATCAAAATGAGGTATGCCATGATGTCATGTTAATATTTATATTTTAAGAAATAAAAGTAAAACATATAAATGTAAAATGTATGTAATATTGTTTCTAGTGATTATGTAATATGGGTTTTTTTAAAAGACTTGTTACTATAAATGTAAAAGACTTTAACTTATATTTATGTTTTGCTAAAGATAAACCTTATAATTGTCATTAACTGTAATACCTGAAATTCAGATAACATGTAAAATGACCAAAATGTCCTCACTACTTAAGAATTTAATTACAAGCTATTATAAGTACCAAATTAATCCGAATTATGTTAAATAAATTACATATAAGGTAAAATAAAATTAAGACAAGACTTTTAATAATTTTGGGTGTCCAAAATAATTACCATTTTACCTTACAAATATTTAAAATTCGGTATATATTAAATTAAATTAAAATTTTAGATAATTACAACAAGTAAGGATAATTACAAGTAAATATGGAGAGGATCAATTAAATTAAAAATCTGATTTTGTTAACAAGTTTGGGCCGATTCTCATGCAAGCCTTCCCATAGAACCGGTATTTTCCTATCCTATATAATTTATTCCTTTTATTCTTCCTAAATAATAATACCGAGAAACACAAAACACACACAAATTCACCTATAGCTCTTCCGAATTTCTGGAACAAAAGGAGAAATTTTTTGGAGTTCATTAAGGAGTAGAGAAGCCAAGAAAAATAGTACTTCAATTTATAAAGGCCTGGTTTCATTGGTGTCGTATTTTTGTTCAAACGTAAGGTAAATTCGTCCATAATTCATACGACCTTTCATAAATTCGTTTTCTATTTTTCTTGAGTTCCTTACATCATATATGATCTGTGAAAAATGATTCCAAGGTTTTTTGGTCGCGTTTGTGCTTGTGGGGAATTATTGGTGTCGCATTATTAGATTCGAGAAGTTAAATTTGTTCAGCCTGTTCTATTCGTTCCAGATCTGGTCTGGTATTTTTCCCATGCTCTATACATCATATAAGTCTCAAATAAAATGATAAACACGAACCATGCATGATCGATAATTTATTTGTGAATTAAACCTTAAAAAACGTAATAAAACTCTAAATAATTATATACGAATTTTTTGGACATGAGGATTATTTTATGTGGACTCTATATAATATATAAGATCTCAGAAAAATACTAATTCGAATTGTTGAGGCTTGGATCATGTTTTGTGAAATTATGTTCTAATCGCTATTTATAAAATAAAAGGGAATAAAAAGGAACCCTAATTAATTCGACCTAGGGTTAGGGTTTTGGATATGGAATCTGATCATTAAATGATGTTTAAGGTTGTAAGAATGATGGTTTAATGATTGGAATTAATATTAGGGTTTTAAGTGGTTTTTGTATTTTAACGATTTGTAAAATAAAATAGGAGGGGCTGTTTTGTAATTTTATGAAACTCGTGGGTATTTTTGTAATGTGTTTTAATCAGGGACTAATCATGTAAAAATATAAAATAAGGGCCATGTGTGTGTTAGATTTGTAATTAAAAGGTTTAAAAGGTAATTATATAAAATTGTTAATTCGAATTGCAAATAATTAAACTAGAGGGACTAAAAATGTAAATTTTGGAAACTTGAAGTTATTTTGAGTAAATAATAATATTAAGAGTGTTTTGTGTAATTTTGAGTATTTATGGGCCTAATGTGTAATTATTATGGAATTATGATTTAATTTATAAGTTTTGTAAACTTAAGGGACTAATTGTGTAAATTCTGAAATCTGAGGGGCTGAATAGTACTATATGAATATTCTGATGTGACTTTCCGAATTTTGGTAAAATAATGTGCTTGTTTGGTAAATATGGATATTAGAGGGATTAAATCATGAATTATGTAAATATAAGGTTTGTTTTGTAATATTGTAACTTGAGGGGTATAAACTGTAAAATTATGAAACCAAGGGGATTATAATTTCATTCTGAATAAAATGTGTATTAAATCAGTAACTTGAAGTATTTTCACTTTAAACCCTTGAAATTGATGAAATTACAATTAAAACCCTAAACTATGCAAACTTGTCAGAATTAACCCTGGACTTTTGTAACTTGATAAAATATACTTAAATTCCATAATAACCTTTAAATAGAGACTTAACCTAATCTGTAACATTAATGTCTTGTTAATTCTGGAAACCTGTTAAATATGAAAACCTGCTAATTATGGAAACTTACTAAATCTGGAAAGTTACTAACAATGGAAAGGTAAACTAAAAGTAATAATCTGAATTGGAATCCTTTGTAATTCCGTCTTCTACTCCTTTAGGTGCGAAGAAGGAGAAGCCTTGATCTGTTCAGTATTTATTTGCTTGTCTATTTTCTGCACTGCTAATAAGGTACAGATATTCTGTCCTTTTTCAGTAAGGGTTTTTTCATTCCCTCTTCTTTCAGTTTTTCATTTTCCTTATTAGGATTCCCGGTACCATTGCTATGTTCCCTTCTGTTTGTGAACCTTCCGTGTGATTCCTTTGTTTTGTGAGCCTTTTATGATCTCTTTCATGTTCTGACTTGTTTTACTTCTGAATTGATGTCCTTATTATAATCCTCTTTGCTTTGAACCTTTTTCATGATTCCCTGTTGTTACGACCCCTGATATGAAAATCTATTATGCGAAAATCTTTTAATTATGACATGGAAATGTTTTGAGAAAAATAAGTTATTTTAAAAGAATGATTATGAATGGTGATATGATACTATTTTATATGACAGTTGTTAACTTTTGTGAAAACTAGTTTTAAAGAATGTTTTTATGAAAAACCGTTTTGAAAGATCATTTTAGTGAAAACCGTTATTAAAGGAATGCTTTCAATGAACTTTTGACAGGAAATTCTAAAATGAACTTTTGCAATGAACTCTTAATTATGAACCTTTGATATAATTTTCTAAACCATTTGATATAATCCTTTTAATCTGAACTTAAACTTTGATATAAAACTTAATCTGATAAACTTTGATTGGAACCTTTGACATTTATTTCTAAACTGTTTGACATGAACCTTTTGCCATGTACCCTTAAGATATGACCTTTGATTATTTTGATAGTACATCTGACCTTTGACCTACAGTCTGATGTCCGAGCCAATCACTAGGCATGAGGGTTTTATGTCCATGTCATTGATGCACCTTTGGCATGACTCTAGGGCAGGAGAGTGATGACCTGTTCCGTCCCTGACTTGATTTGACTGGTTATGTAGAGGTAGACTCTGGCCACCTGGGGCGTATAGATGCATCCTAGATTTGATCTGTTCTCTGTTTATGTTATATGTTTACTGTTATTATATCTGGTGACTGATGGTGTGTGCGATACACGTCTTTCACATTGTCTGAGAGCTGATCACTCTACACAGGTTTGTTTTATTATATTGTTATGCTATGGTATAATCTGTTATCTGGGCTCGTGACAGATTTCTGTTTTTCCTTTATTCTATAACTTTATTGTTTCCTTTTCCTTATTTCTTTTCTTTTGTCCTTATTCCGTTCCTTACTCCTTTCGCTTTGATTTGTATCGGTATGATCTGTATTCTTGATTTTATTTGTACTACTCTCTATTACTGCTTTTGTTATCGTTATATTTGTTCACTGAGCTTGATGAGTGTCTAAATACTCATCATTTCTGTCACATTTTATCTGCAAAAACATTTAAAAACATGCAGATATGCTTCAAAATACTGAAAATATCATAAAATGTGTTTTTATATGACTCAGGAACAAAAAGATTGAAAACAAGTAAAAAACATGCAAAGTTCACATAATTGTCATTTTCAGTCCCTGAAGTTTCACAAATTGGCAGATTTAGTCCCTGAAGGTTTAAAATGAAATAAAAGTCAACTTTAGTCCTTGGGATATCAAACATATTCACTTTTAATCCCTGGATGAAAGTTTTCTAAAAATGACAACTTTTACCCCTCAAGTTTCAAAATTGGCAAATCTAGTCCTTGGGTATTTAAAAATTATAATTTATCAAATAAAACCCTTGTGCTATTTATAATTGGCAAAATAGACCCTTTTGATAACTTTGGAAAATTGTCTACTCAACCCTTCAAGAATTCAGTAATTACAACTTTGGTCCTTGTGATTATACTACAAACCAAACCGGACCCTAAACTAAAAATAAAACCCACTTATTAAAACTAAACCTAACCCGCTACCCTTTTACCCCAACCCAACCCAGTTATTATATACCCAAAGCCCAAGCCCAATCATAAACCAACCCGACCCAACCCTTTGCTAAATATCCCAGGGTCAAACTAAAGTTTGACCCGTCTTCTTCCCCAATACCGCCCGCCAAAACCAGATACCACCACCTCCACCGCCTCTCTGACAACCCACCACCTTACCTAACATGCCAAATGCATTAAATGCTTCTCCTCCACCTCCACAATCACCCAAAATGCATTAATTGCTAAAAACCTGCTCGAATCCACTACTAGTACTTTTGGCGCCAAAATCTGTTTGAACGACTGAGATTGATTTGAAGCAATCCAAGGGTGCAGAAAAGTTCAAGGATGTCGGCTAAGGCAATCCCACTTTATCTTTGTATATATAGAACAATGTAATAGGAAATAAGAGAGTAGTTAATTTTTATTAAATCGTTTTTACTTATTTGTCTTTCCTTATTGTAATTTTCATTTCCAGTAATCAATATAAGTTAATTTCAGTCAGTTTGATCTCATTTTAATATATCTTGTCTTTAATTTTAAGTTACTTCACAATTTCATGTTTACTGTAATTCGAATTAAATTACCTAAGTTGTTAAAAGCTACTCAAAAGCCATAATTACCCTTTCTATAAGCTTATAGAAGCTTTTCATAGCTTTGTGTAAGCTTATATTAGTTATAAGCTACTTAAATTTCAAATCATGAAGATGGTCAACAAAAGTCAACCTGGGATCCAATAAGCTAATCTGGGAGTTATAAGCTAATCAGGAAGGCTTAGTGGTGTTTTCTAGCTTGTGTGAACAAGCTAGGAAAGGTTCTGGTCCTAGTTCTTTATTCCACAGCCCAAATCAGTTGTAAGCATATTTCAAGTTTTCCTTAATTTTCTAAGTTTACTGTTAACTAGCTTATTTATAGCTTATTCTTATATATTCTTGCTTATCAGTAGTTTGTGATCTTATTTCATCAGTATAATTAGTTTTATTTAGCCTTTGTTTCTGTTCTACTTAAAATCAGTCAAAAAGCCAAAAATAGCATAGCTTATTATCTAGCTTATTTCTGTGTTAAAAGTTACTTATTAAAGTTAATTTAAGCTAATCAATCAGTAATTGTTCAATATCAGTGCTTAATTAACCATTTTCAGTTCAAAATCTCCACAGAACCCAGTTAAAGGGCTGTTTGGTTTAATACAGTCAACTAGTCAAAACCTGTGTTACTGTACATTGACCATTTGTTGAACTTTAAGCTGGCTTATCTTAGTCCATATAAGCTGTTCCCAACTCCAAATCTGCCAATTAGATCAGTTTAGTAGTTTTATACCCCTTGTGATCATTTCAGACCATAACAAGCTCAAACAAGCCATAATAAGCCACATGCTTATTTAGCCTTCAACCTTGGCATTTTCGGAGTCCCAGTAGTCCATTTAGTGAGTCCATAAAGTCCTAGAACCTCTGTGCACTTGTGCACAAATTTGCACACAAAACAGACCCAGCAGACCTTTAAGGTCTGCTAGCTTTTTTAAGCTTTCATTTAAGAGCTTATTTGGTTAACTCGGACCTTGATTTTTGGTTTCTAGAATCTTTGCTAGGTCAGTGTTTAAGGCAACATCTGGTATTCCACTACATAGCTTATTTACTAGCTTAAAATTCACCCTGCAATAAGCCCATTTGCCCTGATCCATACCTGCACAGTTCTGAGCATCTGATCTAGGTGCTTATTAGGGTTCAATTGAGTTGTTATCCATGGGGCTTTTTAGTTTTTAAGATATCTCATAGTACTAGCTCACTTTTGCCCCCTTAATATTCAACTTGTCTGCTTAATTTAAGTGCTTAATCTGCCTTGCTAATTGGCCAATTTTCTGAGTTTTCTGACTTGGATTCTCAACTGCTAATCTGCTTATCAGTTCATTTCATTGTGCTTATTTGTGTTTTCAAGTTGTTTTAAGCTTATTATAGTATATTTAGCCTGTTCTGAGCCTTTGGTAAACTTTTGTGCTTTTTAGCTTATTTTTGACTTATTTGCCAAACTGCTTATTAGGGTTTAGTGAACTTCTGCTTTTATTTTTCATAGATTTTAAATATTAATTTAGACTTATCCTGAATTTTTCAGATTTTTCCTAAGTCATTTAATAATTTTAATCTTTTTAATTAGTTTATAATAGTAATTAAATCATAATAAATAGAATAATAATCAGAAAAATATAATTTTAATTTTCATAATTTTATTTTGTCATTTATAATCTAGGAAAAATATAATTATATTTTTAGACCTTAAGAAAAACAAAAATAGAAAAATAGTGATAGCTTCTATTTAATAGATTTTATCTTTTTAAATTTTTAATTAAATAATTTTCATTTTTATAATTTTCTTAACTTCTTTTTACTTAATAATATTTATAGAAAAATTTTTAGAATTTTCTTTGTTCATTTAGTAATTTTTTATAAATTTAAATAGTTTAATAAGTAATTAAATAAATAAATAATTAATAATAATTAAATAAAAAGTTAAAAAAATATAATTTCAGTTTTTAAATAAGTTTTAAGTAATTTTACATTTTTAGGTTTTAATTTCATAAATTTCAGTTTTTGTCCCATTTTAGATTTCCTGTTACGCGTTTTTAATTTATTAATTCGCGTTTAATTTTATTGTGTATATTTGTTTGTCATTTGTTATTTATAATTATTAAAAAAGAAAAAATCCAAAATATCTAATCATCTGTCACTCTAATCCTAACTTTCCACAGTTTGCCCATTCACACCTCGTTGGGAAACGATTCGGGTAATTACTTACCTGTCTTCACACTACACACGAACGTGAGTTTTTGCAAGTATCCTTTTTCACAAAGGGGTAATTTGTAATTATTCACGCGTATCCGCTGTCTGCATTTATTTATAGGTGTATCCGGCACAGATCAAATTTTGGCGCCGCTGCCGGGGAGGTTGTGTGCGACAATTGTGTAGAGTTTTAGCGATTAGTGATTCGAGATTCTTCTTCCAAGAAGTTCCTATTTCCCTTAAACAATATAAAAATACAAAAATATTTTTCTTTTCTTTTCTATATATATTATCATATAAAAAAAATAAAAAACCCAAAAACATTTTCCGTTTTCTTTAATAATAAACAAATAATAAAATATTACCATCGAGAACCAAGACAGAGTACTACCTAACTGGGGGTACGACCATAATAAGTTCCCAAACCAAAGAATTAAAACTTGCCTTTGTATCACTTGCGAATATCGGCTCACCTTTGATTGATAAACAAACTATAACGGAGGTTTAAGGATAGTCTGACATTAAATTGTCGGACTGAAAGAAGCGGGTTTTTAAGGAGCATTAATTGCCCACCTTTGCTTCTCCGCCACTCAGTGCGTTTATCTTTTAGAGAGCTACCGTACGCTTGTTGATTGTTGGTTTAAGTTTACTTGTGTTTTTTCTCGATCTTGATTTTAATTGAAAATTTTTGCTAAAAGTGCATGCGCACTCGTTCTTCTAGGTCATCAAGCCCTTTTCGTGAGCTTGGAAACATACCTCGAAGACGTCGTAGACGTTCTGCTCCATCAGTCGTACCCGAGATACGGACTGATCCCCAAACCCCTGTCATCATGGCAGAAGACCGTCCTATGAATGAGCTTCTCCAAGCTCCCACCAATGGGTACGGAGATGCCATTGTTGTTCCAGCCATCGTGGCTGAGAATTTTGAGCTTAAGACTGGGTTGATAAACCTGGTAACCCAGCGGCAATTCTATGGTTTTGACAGGGACGATCCTCAAGATCACATTAGATGGTTCAATAAAATCACATCTACCATCAAATGCAAAAGTGTCCCTGAGGAATCAATAAAACTTCTTCTTTTCCCGTTTTCCATCGATGGGGCAGCCCGGATTTGGCTTGACAAACAACCCCCTCGATCGATAACAACATGGGAAGATTTGGTTCAGAAATTCGTGAATGAATTCTTTCCTCCTTCTAAAACCACGTATCTCAAAAATGAAATCATGAAATTCTCTCAACGGTTTGATGAACCATTTGGAGAGGCATGGGAACGTTTCAAAGAATTGCTCCGCAAATGTCCTCATCACGGTTTCACCGATTTGATGCAAATGGACACTTTCTACAATGGGTTAAACCCATCTGACCAAGATTCTCTTAATGCCTCAGCTGGAGGTAATTTTCTGAGCAAATCCACTAAGGAAGCCCTTGCACTTATTGAAAATAAGTCAAAGGTCCACACTGCACGAGCCAGACCATATAATTCTCAGGCTAGTGCTGGTCCTTCTACTTCATCTCCCGTGAGTCAGTCTAGTACTGATACTCAGCTTGCTGAACTCACGAAGGTTATTCAAGCTTTGGTTTTCTCCACACAAAAGAAAGAGTCCGCTCCGCAAACTTCTCACACTGCTGAAATAAAAAAGGTAGAAGTTTGTGTTACTTGTGGTGGTCCTCACGCTTACTACAATTGTACTGCTACCGATGGCAATGCATTTGAAGTCAAAGCTTTAGCCGGATCTTCCAATCAAGGAGGTGGCCAATACCATCCTCAAGTGGAAACAAACTACCGTGCTAGCAATCAGCATGGACCACCCGGATTTCCTCATCCTAACAATCCAAATAGGATTAATCCTAATCAGCAAAGAGGGCAAAACACGCAGAATCAATATCATGCCCCGAACAATCATTACCCACCCCAAAGGGGTAATCAAGGGTATTCAGCTCCTAATTCCCAAAGACCTCTCTCGAGTGAACTTGATAGCTACATCAAGGTTAATGAGACCAATATGAAGGCAATGCAAAATCAAATCTCTAATTTGAAGAACGAATTTCAGTCCTCAATACACAAGCAAGGAACTGAGCTTTCAAACAAAATCGATCATTCTCAAAGCGAAGTTAAAAATATGTTTGCCAGTCTCATGGACCATCTCAATCCACCTTCTACTTCGGGAGGTCTCCCAAGTAACACTGTTGTCAACCCAAGGGGTGAACTCAAAGCTGTCACTACACATAGTGGTAAAGCTCATGATGGACTCAAGGTGATAAAGGACCCGGTACTTCCCACTAACAATGGAAGTGCTAAATACGTCCAACCCTCGGTCATCCAAAATTCTACACCCACAATTGCTCCTCAACCGTCAAGAATAGATCCAACTCTATCACGATTTACGGTTAAAAGTTTGTCAACCAAACTTAGTGAGCAAAGAACAGCCAGATATTATTCCGAGATGCTCAATGCTGTTCCTGTCAGTGTACTTGATGACAGTGATGATGATGAAGATACCACTTTCGTCAAAGCTATCACCACTCGGAGTGGTGCTGCTTATGAGGGACCCTCTGGTCCTATTCCTCCACCGTTATTTGAAATGGAAAAAGAAACGGAGGATACAACGGACAAAGTGCAAATTCCAATCCCACAAAGTACAGCACATGTCTATCCTCCGGGTGTCCCTAAAAAGAAATCCAAACCAGGAGTTGTCTTTGAATCTATTAAGACTCCTGAAGTCATTGCCCCTAAATCCAAACCTTACATTCCTTACCCATCGCGCTTAAATGAGCAAAAGCTCCGTGAAAAGGCTAGTCAACAAATGGACAAATTCTTTCAAATCTTTAAAGAATTACATTTTGACATAAGTTTTGCGGATGCTATCATTCTGATGCCCAAATTTGCATCAACAATCAAACACTTGTTAAGCAACAAGGAAAAACTGATTGAAATGGCTAAAACTCCATTAAATGAGAACTGCTCAGCGGTTATCTTGAAAAAGCTTCCAGAGAAGCTTGGAGATCCTGGAAAGTTTCTACTACCTTGTGTATTTCCGGGAATGGTTGAATGCTATGCCTTGGCCGATCTTGGTGCAAGCATCAACCTGATGCCTCATTCAGTATGGAAGAAACTTTCTCTTCCAGCTCTTACTCCTACCTGCATGACTCTTGAGCTTGCAGATCGAACCATATCTCATCCTTGCGGCATTGCCGAGGATGTGTTTGTGAAAGTAGGTAAGTTCCATTTTCCAGCTGAATTTGAGGTTGTTGAATTCGACGCAGATCAAAAGGTTCCTCTCATTCTTGGAAGAGGATTCTTAAAACAGGCCATGCTCTTATTGATGTATTTAAGCATGAGATCACATTGCGTGTGGATAAGGAAGCTGTTACCTTTAACCATGATCAAACTTCGAGGTACTCCTCAAATTATAATTCTGCATCGGTTAACCGAATCGATGTCATTGATGTTGCTTCAAAGGAGTACTCTCAAGAAAATCTTGGTTATTTTCATAATTCTGTGAGTGGTGATCCCACCACCTCTTCTCTGCCTATCATTTCCGACTCTTCCCCTTCTCTCACTCCGTTTGAGGGAAGTGATTCTAATTTGGAAGAGATCGAGGCTTTTCTCAAGTGTGATTCATTTCTAGAAGGAATTGATAACGCTGAGATTGATCTGGAGGGAGATATTCTTCTTCTTGAGAAATTGTTGAATCAGGACAATTCTCCTCCTCTCCCTCCCGTTGAACTTCATAAAAAGGAAGTTAAGTCAGTTGAGAAAACTGATAAAATTCCTGAGATCAAGTTTAAGGACTTGCCTCCTCCACTTGAATATGCAATTCTTGAGGAGGAAGTTCTTGTCTTAATTGCTATTCAGATCTCTCTTCTTCCCTTCACCTACCCGGTGATTTCCCCTATCTTTCACTCATTCGGGAGTGAGGATATTACCTTTGACCCCGGCATTTTCCATCTAACATTGGTTTAAATGCCGGATTTATCTCATCGGTGTGGAACTTTCTTATGTTCAATTGGTTATCCAAACATTTTGATTGAAAGTCCGATGGAGATGGTTTCTTCCACTTACTTCCCCATGAACCAATAAATTCGGGGTCGAGTCAAGCTAGCGACTCGGTTAATAAAAACAGTAGTAAAACATGGGTTTTCACCCATGTCTCTGACTTCTTTCTCTGTTCTACCACCTAAGTGTGGGGGAGATGCCCCACATGTTGTATATATGTAAAGTAAAAAAAAAAAAAAAAAAAGTGTGTGTATATATAAAATAATGGCTAGTAGTATTTCCTTTTTACGTTCTCAGTGTCGGCATAACAGCCGGTACTTTGAATATTGAGGGCAATATTCAGTTCTAAGTGTGGGGGGGAATTCTAGCGAATTTGATCATATGTACCATCTAGTACCCTCATTTTTAGCCAAAATTTTAAAATTTTTTCTCACTTAGAACGCAATAAATGGTTATCAGTCCGCCATGTCTAAACCACATTAGGATTGGCTAATCCGAGAGTAAACGGCTCTTGGTAAAGATATATCAAATCCGTTTATGGCTTGCAATTTGCCAAAAATTGTATGGTATTCGACTCACCATATCTTCATAAGTGAAGAGTTGGCTAGCCCGCAAGGTTATGGCTTGTGGTAAAGGCAGTGGAAAACCATGATTGGTAATCAGCTCACCAAAGATAATAACTGTATTTTATCTAAGAGTTGGCTAGTC
The DNA here is from genome assembly GCA_021014915.2 of Artemisia tridentata subsp. tridentata. Lineage (NCBI taxonomy): Eukaryota > Viridiplantae > Streptophyta > Magnoliopsida > Asterales > Asteraceae > Artemisia > Artemisia tridentata. The sequence continues at coordinate 324,350,264 of CP139501.1, read as the reverse complement.
CAGAAGCAAACGGCTTTTGGTAAAGACAAATCAAAACCATTGACAGCTGATGATTTGCTCAAAATCATTTGGTTATCATTGTACCAAAGTATCACATACTAAAACATTGGCTACTCCAGAAGTAATGGCTTTTGGTAAAGAGAAAAATCCATTAAAACTTCATAAAAGATTGCTAGGGACTAGCAATAGTTTAGTGTGGGGGATTGATGAGTGTCTAAATACTCATCATTTCTGTCACATTTTATCTGCAAAAACATTTAAAAACATGCAGATATGCTTCAAAATACTGAAAATATCATAAAATGTGTTTTTATATGACTCAAGAACAAAAAGATTGAAAACAAGTAAAAAACATGCAAAGTTCACATAATTGTCATTTTCAGTCCCTGAAGTTTCACAAATTGGCAGATTTAGTCCCTGAAGGTTTAAAATGAAATAAAAGTCAACTTTAGTCCTTGGGATATCAAACATATTCACTTTTAATCCCTGGATGAAAGTTTTCTAAAAATGACAACTTTTACCCCTCAAGTTTCAAAATTGGCAAATCTAGTCCTCGGGTATTTAAAAATTATAATTTATCAAATAAAACCCTTGTGCTATTTATAATTGGCAAAATAGACCCTTTTGATAACTTTGGAAAATTGTCTACTCAACCCTTCAAGAATTCAGCAATTACAACTTTGGTCCTTGTGATTATACTACAAACCAAACCGGACCCTAAACTAAAAATAAAACCCACTTATTAAAACTAAACCTAACCCACTACCCTTTTACCCCAACCCAACCCAGTTATTATATACCCAAAGCCCAAGCCCAATCATAAACCAACCCGACCCAACCCTTTGCTAAATATCCCAGGGTCAAACTTCGGTTTGACTTCTCTTCTTCCCCAATACCGCCCACCAAAACCAGATACCACCACCTCCACCGCCTCTCTGACAACCCACCACCTTACCTAACATGCCAAATGCATTAAATGCTTCTCCTCCACCTCCACAATCACCCAAAATGCATTAATTGCTAAAAACCTGCTCGAATCCACTACTAGTACTTTTGGCGCCAAAATCTGTTTGAACGACTGAGATTGATTTGAAGCAATCCAAGGGTGCAGAAAAGTTCAAGGATGTCGGCTAAGGCAATCCCACTTTATCTTTGTATATATAGAACAATGTAATAGGAAATAAGAGAGTAGTTAATTTTTATTAAATCGTTTTTACTTATTTGTCTTTCCTTATTGTAATTTTCATTTCCAGTAATCAATATAAGTTAATTTCAGTCAGTTTGATCTCATTTTAATATATCTTGTCTTTAATTTTAAGTTACTTCACAATTTCATGTTTACTGTAATTCGAATTAAATTACCTAAGTTGTTAAAAGCTACTCAAAAGCCATAATTACCCTTTCTATAAGCTTATAGAAGCTTTTCATAGCTTTGTGTAAGCTTATATTAGTTATAAGCTGCTTAAATTTCAAATCATGAAGATGGTCAACAAAAGTCAACCTGGGATCCAATAAGCTAATCTGGGAGTTATAAGCTAATCAGGAAGGCTTAGTGGTGTTTTCTAGCTTGTGTGAACAAGCTAGGAAAGGTTCTGGTCCTAGTTCTTTATTCCACAGCCCAAATCAGTTGTAAGCATATTTTAAGTTTTCCTTAATTTTCTAAGTTTACTGTTAACTAGCTTATTTATAGCTTATTCTTATATATTCTTGCTTATCAGTAGTTTGTGATCTTATTTCATCAGTATAATTAGTTTTATTTAGCCTTTGTTTCTGTTCTACTTAAAATCAGTCAAAAAGCCAAAAATAGCATAGCTTATTATCTAGCTTATTTCTGTGGTAAAAGTTACTTATTAAAGTTAATTTAAGCTAATCAATCAGTAATTGTTCAATATCAGTGCTTAATTAACCATTTTCAGTTCAAAGTCTCCACAGACCCCAGTTAAAGGGCTGTTTGGTTTAATACAGTCAACTAGTCAAAACCTGTGTTACTGTACATTGACCATTTGTTGAACTTTAAGCTGGCTTATCTTAGTCCATATAAGCTGTTCCCAACTCCAAATCAGCCAATTAGATCAGTTTAGTAGTTTTATACCCCTTGTGATCATTTCAGACCATAACAAGCTCAAACAAGCCATAATAAGCCACATGCTTATTTAGCCTTCAACCTTTGCATTTTTGAGTCCCAGTAGTCCATTTAGTGAGTCCATAAAGTCCTAGAACCTCTGTGCACTTGTGCACAAATTTGCACACAAAACAGACCCAGCAGACCTTTAAGGTCTGCTAGCTTTTTCAAGCTTTCATTTAAGAGCTTAATTGGTTAACTCAGACCTTGATTTTTGGTTTCTAGAATCTTTGCTAGGTCAGTGTTTAAGGCAACATCTGGTATTCCACTACATAGCTTATTTACTGGCTTAAAATTCACCCTGCAATAAGCCCATTTGCCCTGATCCATACCTGCACAGTTCTGAGCATCTGATCTAGGTGCTTATTCGGGTTCAATTGAGTTGTTATCCATGGGGCTTTTTAGTTTTTAAGATAGCTCATAGTACTAGCTCACTTTTGCCCCCTTAATATTCAACTCGTCTGCTTAATTTAAGTGCTTAATCTGCCTTGCTAATTGGCCAATTTTCTGAGTTTTCTGACTTGGATTCTCAACTGCTAATCTGCTTATCAGTTCATTTCATTGTGCTTATTTGTGTTTTCAAGTTGTTTTAAGCTTATTATAGTATATTTATCCTGTTCTGAGCCTTTGGTAAACTTTTGTGCTTTTTAGCTTATTTTTGACTTATTTGCCAAACTGCTTATTGGCCAAATTGCTTATTAGGGTTTAGTGAACTTCTGCTTTTATTTTTCATAGCTTTTAAATATTAATTTAGACTTATCCTGAATTTTTCAGATTTTTCCTAAGTCATTTAATATTTTTAATCTTTTTAATTAATTTATAATAGTAATTAAATCATAATAAATAGAATAATAATCAGAAAAATATAATTTTAATTTTCATAATTTTCTTTTTTCATTTATAATCTAGAAAAAATATAATTATATTTTTAGACCTTAAGAAAAACAAAAATAGAAAAATAGTGATAGCTTCTATTTAATAGATTTTATCTTTTTAAATTTTTAATTAAGTAATTTTCATTTTTATAATTTTCTTAACTTCTTTTTACTTAATAATATTTATAGAAAAAGTTTTAGAATTTTCTTTGTTCATTTAGTAATTTTTTATAAATTTAAATAGTTTAATAAGTAATTAAATAAATAAATAATTAATAATAATTAAATAAAAAGTTAAAAAAATATAATTTCAGTTTTTAAATAAGTTTTAAGTAATTTTACATTTTTAGGTTTTAATTTCATAAATTTCAGTTTTTGTCCCATTTTAGATTTCCTGTTACGCGTTTTTAATTTATTAATTCGCGTTTAATTTTATTGTGTATATTTGTTTGTCATTTGTTATTTAGAATTATTAAAAAAGCAAAAATCCAAAATATCTAATCATCTGTCACTCTAATCCTAACTTTCCACAGTTTGCCCATTCACACCTCGTTGGGAAACGATTCGGGTAATTACTTACCTGTCTTCACACTACACACGAATGTGAGTTTTTGCAAGTATCCTTTTTCACAAAGGGGTAATTTGTAATTATTCACGCGTATCCGCTGTCTGCATTTATTTATAGGTGTATCCGGCACGGATCAGAGCTCTCGTAGCTCAGCCGCATTTCTTTTCCTGCGGCAGGTTTTAGTAGGAAGCTGGGAATGAGTGGAGAGTATACCTTTGGACTTAGAAGATTGAATAGCTATTCTGGATTAGAGTTGACTAGAAGATATCATAATTTAGAAGTAGTTGTTTTTGTAAGTTCTCAATTGTAACCTTGTAGATTCAGTATTTCATTTGTAATCCTTGAGATTTTTGTATTACTGAAAATGTATGCTTTGTTTTGATCTGATGTGAATCCATTATTGTGATATCTTTACCCTTGTCGGGTCGGGGTGTTACAATTTATGGTATCAGAGACAGGTTGGCTGCGACTCGTAATACATTTACCCTTGACCTGTGAAGTCTGGACCACTAAGTTTCCACTGTAGGCGCTCGTAGGACAACCTTTAAGAATTTGCTTTAGGATTTCCCTATAGGAGCTTAATTTCTGACCAGTGAGGAATGGGTAGACTATAAGTCATATGTTTAAGTAGCATTGCTTCCGCATCACTCTGATTCGTGTCTTGCTTTTGGTTAAAATCACATTTGGAAATTTAGAGCTTATGCCTTTTACCACCTACGAATTGAAACCTAAATAAAATCTGAAGCATTGGAAATTGAGTAGTAATTATCTGACATTATTTGATCCTTGCCTTCCGATTTCCACTCCGACCTCTGAACCTTCTGTTAATCATTCTGATGCCTCTTTGGGCAATATGAGAATCCCCATGACGATGATACACTTAATACATTCAGTTATTTGTTTCTTGCTTCTGATAATCACCTATGAATCTTTTGATTTCGTCTTAACCATCTCTGTTCCCATGAGAAGTCTTGTGGCGTTAACCAGGAGTATAAAAATGCTTTCCCTCTCATTCCGAACGATAAGATTTATCTTTACTGATCCATCTTTCTTTGATAGTAACCTTGATTTTATCCTTATAAGGATTGATTGATTGATCATTTAATATTGACGACTATCCTCCTATGTCTCACCTTTGGCGTTTGAAACAATTTTGGAACCCCCTGACATGATTACCAATTGTTAAACTTTTGCTGCCATTACCTGATTTTGACCTTCACTTCCGATCTGTTTGATAAACAGTCTGATATCTTTCCGACCATCCCGAAGGCCGTTTAACCCTAATGTGGTTGACACCTTCTATAATTCATTACCCGTGCTGGATATAAATGTATCATCTGATACTATTCTATCTTGCAAAATCCATACCACTCCTATGAGAACTCTGGTGATTTTAATCTTGGGTATAGAAGTTTGTTCCCTCCCTTGAATGATGAATCTTATTTGCCCATCAGTTTTCTTTTGGAAGGATTTGATGCAAATACTATCTCTGTATGAAACTGTTAACTGAGCATGATGATGCTGATAACCGATATTTCATAAGCCTCACTTTGACAGTATTCGATGTTCGTATTGCCGATAATTCGCAACCTACCTGTCACTTGTGCTAGATAGCTAAATAAGGTCCCAACACCTTGAATTGTTCGCCTATTTATCCCCCCTACTTTTGTTATGAAAACCTTTAACCGCTCAAATCTGATAAGATTAATGTTGCTTTGGAAACACTTACCCCGTTCTTATTTGATCTTCATTTTTCCCTGATACCTAATAGTATCTACCCCGAGAAAGCGTTGGCATTGAAAGTTTTGTGGTACAAATTTTCCGGTGCTTTCTGATGAAACTCTTGGGTTTTCCTTCCTGTTTGAGAAGTAGAATTGACTCTGAACCGATCTCAGTTGACGAACCATGATGCTATAGAAGTTGAAAGATTGAAGAAGCTGATGAGATATGTTTTTGTCCCCCCTCAGTGTTTCCCTTGAATACCCCTATTAATTTATGAGGAAGAAAGAGAAAATTTTTGTGTCAGCATACCAACTATCGTAAACCTAACTGTAATTCTAACCGTAATCCCTTTTCATTGCCGCGTATCAATGATTAAATTATTCTATCTTTGTAAATTCTATATCAGACGACCTCATTTAATGTTTGAAGGACTGATGAAGCAACCACAAGAACTCCTAAGATAGGAGATGGCTAACTGAGAGCAACTTCCGTAAAGTATTTCAGTTTTATTCGTAAAGATTGGTTATGTGAATTAGATATGAAGTTTTCCCTGAAACGTTTCATGAAAACTGTTTTCGTACTCATTGTGACCATCATGAGTTTTAAATAATGCCAATTGTATTGGCTAATACGAATCATGTTTTCACGAGTATCTGGACAATTGTCATAGTATGACAGCATGTTGTGCCCTGAGACGAACGAGGAAACATGTAGACCATCTTCGTATTAAATGGAATGACCTTTGTTCTGGAAGAGTAGATGTAATTGGCGTTCAGAGATTGTAGCAGACACCACTACCAAGCATCCGATGACGACAGCAATCTGAGTTGGCGAATTCCGAAGTGTGCTAGTAGACCTGTCCAAGACTCGCAGTCTTGCTTCTTTATCCATTTTAGTTGTACTAAGATGAATTGAGAGCAGAAGCAGACTTGAGAATGGAAATCGAGATCATGATTTTGAATGGAAGAAAATTCTGAAGTGAACGTTTGTGTTTGGAAGAATTAATTATGTGATGGATGAAGCTGTGGATGACGTAATTCATTTCCTCTTGACCTATTTAAATTTCGGTTACCTGATGATAAAATCCTTTGAATGATTTAGGTTCCCTATTAGTAATTCCGCTCTGTGTTCATTCTGCGTATGTTGGGCGATGGTTTTGTTATGTGAATTTGGACGAATGAAGGATGACCTGATGCTTTTAACGAAGTACCAAATTCTGATAGACATTCTGGGACTTCCGTTAACTCTTTCGAGTGATCCGTTCTCCTCTTAGTTAGGGTATTCGATTTTGATGAACTCTGAGACCGTAGGAAGACTAGGTGGATTAAGATAAGTTATTCTGTTCACAACTTGAGATAAAATATGACCATCATGAGGGCATATTTATATGATGCCAGTATTATGACGTCTGGCCAACGTGATAATACTTACATCATATAACGTGCACTTGTTGTGGGCATAGGATATTTCGAGAAGTGCCTTAGAACTTTAGAAATCCTGATAACTGTTTGAGATTATCTGCATTAGTGAGACTTTAAGTTCATTATACCTGTACGCGTAATCTGCTTCCACCGTTATGCGAATTGATACGTCTGGATTCTCGTCAAGCGTTTTGCTAACCTCTGTACTTCTGATAACTATCTTAGGTTACATTGTAGAACTTTATGCCAATTGATGTTATCAATAATCTATTTCCTGCACGTTCTAATCTGATTTGTCTAATCAATGTCTGTGAACGGCATATCCGTCAAAACCCTATGTATTTCTTTGTCTCTTCCGAGAGAATCTGATTTTCATCTACTACGTTGGTATGTTATACTTCTGATCTGGATTCAGTATGTTATGTCTGTTCTGAGGATCTAAAACAATTTTGGAATCTACAAGTTCGAGTCATGAGAAACAAATCTTTCATATGTCTGTTCACCGTCAGTTGTGTTTCTGTTTCGTTTCACCTCAATTCTCGTCTTAGTCTGTTATGTCTTTGTTTTGTTTTCTGCTCTCTTTTCGTTCTGCTTTCTGCAAATTTCGAGGACGATATTTTTTTGTTAGTGGGGAAGAAGTTGTAATACCTTAAATTCAGATAACATGTAAAATGACCAAAATGTCCTCACTACTTAAGAATTTAATTACAAGCTATTATAAGTACCAAATTAATCCGAATTATGTTAAATAAATTACATATAAAGTAAAATAAAATTAAGACAAGACTTTTAATAATTTTGGGTGTCCAAAATAATTACCATTTTACCTTACAAATATTTAAAATTCGGTATATATTAAATTAAATTAAAAGTTTAGATAATTACAACAAGTAAGGATAATTACAAGTAAATATGGAGAGGATCAATTAAATTAAAAATATGATTTTGTTAACAAGTTTGGGCCGATTCTCATGCAAGCCTTCCCATAGAACCGGTAATTTCCTATCCTATATAATTTATTCCTTTTATTCTTCCTAAATAATAATACCGAGAAACACAAAACACACGCAAATTCACCTATAGCTCATCCGAATTTCTGGAACAAAAGGAGAAATTTTCTGGAGTTCATTAAGGAGTAGAGAAGCCAAGAAAAATAGTACTTCGATTTATAAGGGCCTGGTTTCATTGGTGTCGTATTTTTGTTCAAACGTAAGGTAAATTCGTCCATAATTCATACGAACTTTCATAAATTTGTTTTCCATTTTTCCTGAGTTCCTTACATCATATATGATCTGTGAAAAATGATTCCAAGGTTTGTTGGTCGCGTTTGTGCTTGTGGGGAATTATTGGTGTCGCATTATTCGATTCGAGAAGTTAAATTCGTTCAGCCTGTTCTATTCGTTCCAGATCTGGTCTGGTATTTTTCCCATGCTCTATACATCATATAAGTCTCAAATAAAATGATAAACACGAACCATGCATGTTCTATAATTTATTTGTGAATTAAACCTTAAAAACGCAATAAAACTCTAAATAATTATATTCGAATTTTTTGGACATGAGGATTATTTTATGTGGACTCTATATAATATATAAGATCTCTAGAAAAATACTAATTCGAATTGTTGAGGCTTGGATCATGTTTTGTGAAATTATGTTCTAATCGCTATTTATAAAATAAAAGGGAATAAAAAGGAACCCTAATTAATTCGACCTAGGGTTAGGGTTTTGGATATGGAATTTGATCATTAAATGATGTTTAAGGTTGTAAGAATGATGGTGTAATGATTGGAATTAATATTAGGGTTTTAAGTGGTTTTTGTATTTTAACGATTTGTAAAATAAAATAGGAGGGGCTGTTTTGTAATTTTTTGAAACTCGTGGGTATTTTTGTAATGTGTTTTAATCAGGGAATAATCATTTAAAAATATAAAATAAGGGCCATGTGTGTGTTAGATTTGTAATTAAAAGGTTTAAAAGGTAATTATATAAAATTGTTAATTCGAATTGTAAATAATTAAACTAGAGGGACTAAAAATGTAAATTCTGGAAACTTGAAGTTATTTTGAGTAAATGATAATATTAAGAGTGTTTTGTGTAATTTTGAGTATTTATGGGCCTAATGTGTAATTATTATGGAATTATGATTTAATTTATAAGTTTTGTAAACTTAAGGGACTAATTGTGTAAATTCTGAAATCTGAGGGGCTGAATAGTACTATATGAATATTCTGATGTGACATTCTGAAATTTGGTAAAATAATATGCTTGTTTGGTAAATATGGATATTAGAGGGATTAAATCATGAATTATGTAAATATAAGGTTTGTTTTGTAAATATTGTAACTAGAGGGGTATAAACTGTAAAATTATGAAACCAAGGGGATTATAATGTCATTCTGAATAAAATGTGTATTAAATCAGTAACTTGAAGTATTTTCACTTTAAACCCTTGAAATTGATGAAATTACAATTAAAACCCTAAACTATGCAAACTTGTCAAAATTAACCCTGGACTTTTGTAACTTGATAAAATATACTTAAATTCCATAATAACCTTTAAATAGAGACTTAACCTAATCTGTAACATTAATGTCTTGTTAATTCTGGAAACCTGTTAAATATGGAAACCTGCTAATTATGGAAACTTACTAAATCTGGAAAGTTACTAACAATGGAAAGGTAAACTAAAAGTAATAATCTGAATTGGAATCCTTTGTAATTCCGTCTTCTACTCCTTTAGGTGCGAAGAAGGAGAAGCCTTGATCTGTTCAGTATTTATTTGCTTGTCTATTTTCTGCACTGCTAATAAGGTACAGATATTCTGTCCTTTTTCAGTAAGGGTTTTTTCATTCCCACTTCTTTCAGTTTTTCATTTTCCTTATTAGGATTCCCGGTACCATTGCTATGTTCCCTTCTGTTTGTGAACCTTCCGTGTGATTCCTTTGTTTTGTGAGCCTTTTATGATCTCTTTCATGTTCTGACTTGTTTTACTTCTGAATTGATGTCCTTATTATAATCCTCTTTGCTTTGAACCTTTTTCATGATTCCCTGTTGTTACGACCCCTGATATAAAAATCTGTTATGCGAAAATCTTTTAATTATGACCTGGAAATGTTTTGAGAAAAATCAGTTATTTTAAAAGAATGATTATGAATGGTGATATGATACTATTTTATATGACAGTTGTTAACTTTTGTGAAAACTAGTTTTAAAGAATGTTTTTATGAAAAACCGTTTTGAAAGATCATTTTAGTGAAAACCGTTATTAAAGGAATGCTTTCAATGAACTTTTGACAGGAAATTCTAAAATGAACTTTTGCAATGAACTCTTAATTATGAACCTTTGATATAATCTTCTAAACCATTTGATATAATCCTTTTAATCTGAACTTAAACTTTGATATAAAACTTAATCTGATAAACTTTGATTTGAACCTTTGACATTTATTTCTAAACTGTTTGACATGAACCTTTTGCCATGTACCCTTAAGATATGACTTTTGATTATTTTGATAGTACATCTGACCTTTGACCTACAGTCTGATGTCCGAGCCAATCACTAGGCATGAGGGTTTCATGTCCATGTAGGGCATTCACAACGCAAGAAAACCTTGTTTGAGGCTTAGATTTAGATCGAATGAACAAGAACTAGAGAGAGAAAGTGGGAACTTCTAGAGAGAGAAAAAGAACTATGTGTATATTAGATTAGAATGAAGTGAAGTCCCAACCCTTCCCTTGTGTGGGAAGGGGTATTTATACTTACAACATAATATGCCCCTAGCGGGCTGTGGAGAGAGCTGACAGTGGGGAAAGCCCCGACCCACTCCACAAATATAAATACGACTAAGTTAATACTAATATTACTAATAATACTAAACGAATATATATAAGCCTACGAGCTATATAAATGCTAATTAGATACTCGGGGTGACCGAACCTTCATATGAATATTTATATTCCTAACAATCTCCCCCTAAGGGAGGTCACCCCGGAAATAATAATTTGAATTCTAGCATTCTGTCTTCTGAACTAGACGTCATAGCTCGTAGTCTTTGATTCTTCATTATCTTGAACCATAGTGCATTCAGCAGTGATCTTGTGACGACCTTTCTTTGTCTTGGATGATTTTGATTATTCTTCGAAACAATCATCCAACTTGAGTCTCCAAGTCATCTTTCAGCAGTATGTTTCCATGTGATGTGTTATTCTTTGAGTCGACATGCTCACTCCATTCTGGGTCATGACTTTCAGCATCAGAGTTAGCAGAAGCTGTGTTGAAGGTCTTTTAGGTTGTCATGACTTCTTTGAACATGATGATGGAGTAGAGTGAACATGTGGTAATAGATAGTGTTTGTTGCACCGTCATGCTCACACTTGTCTTGATCATGATCTTAAGCTTCAGAGTTGCGGAAGCAGTGTTGAAGGTCTTTTAGGTTGATCATGACTTCTTTGATGATGATGTTGTGTGAACATGTGGTGATGGATTAGCATCTTTTCTGCAACCAGCTACAACAGCAACCAGCTACAGCATTCCTCAGCTACAATCGCCAGAAGTTCCTGCATACGACAGTTAGCAACAAATCGATCGGTACTTACAAGTTCGGACTTTGAGATGGTTAACAGCATAGTGTGAAAACCCTCTCAAATCCTTACCAAGACCGTTCCTAATCGAAAACCCACAGAGGGTTTTTTAAGATTTTACCGTAGTAAATCAACGATTAGGTGAGTCGCTGGAGATCACTCCACGACTGTAGACCGTTTGAAACCGCCGTGACCACTAAGTGTAATCCATAAAGAATTACCGAAGTGACCTGCTTTCAGGGCTGTTTGATGTTGACCCTGGCAGGAATTTCCATTCAATCATTGAGAATTACATTTGTAAATTCTCTCATAAATGTTCTGGCAGATTGCTAAGATCTGCGTAGGACTCATGAGTTTACAACTGGTGTCCTTAATGTTGAACACCCAGTGTAGAAATAATTCGTGTCCCTATGAGATCTTATTATGCATCTCGTGGCTCTAGACTCTATAGTGCGTTTTGATTTAGTGAGCGGAGGCTGGAGAGGACTGCCACCTTTTCAATATCATCTAACTCGGAGTGAGAGAGACGATAGGAATGTATTGAACTCCGTGACAATTGAAACAAGAGTCCTTTGAGGGACCTTGAGTGGCTAGGGAGGGTTGTGCAGCGTATCACTGGGTCCATGATACTTTGTCTTCAATGCCAGCAATTAACTAAGTGATTCTGACAGCATATGTATTGACCCGGTTTCTGCCTAAGTTGTAAGGAGGGCTATTTCTTTTCACCCTTTATCTTTACAATTCTTTTTTCATTCTTCAACCCCTTCAGTGCTTACCGAGACTTCATAACTAACACCTTGTTGGGTTTATTCCAGTGTTAGCTCCATCTCAGTCGGCACTCTTCCCTTATCCACTTTTCTCCTTTTTTAATCATACCTAAGGACTTCTACACTATCTAGTGGATTGTCCCTGGGTAGATCCCTCCGGCTCTGGCGGGATCGTGGGAACTTGAACCTAACCTTACCATCCTTATAACTCCATGCATTAAATAAAATGGTCGGTCTTTGGTGTACATCCACGATTGCCAAACCAAATCTTTGAAAAATCTCTCAAAGTGTTCATGATTAAGAAACACATTTTAGTAACACCTTGAGAGTTTTGAATTTTTCAAATGCTCCCCCTCAACATGTACTCGAGTGATAGTTTTATAAATTTGCACATGTTAGGTAGAGCTCGCACTTTTTGAATTGATCCACTTTCAGTGAACATGACCGATTCGAGACACGCTTACATCACTAGTTAGACTAGCTTGAAATTATTACCCGGCCTGGTCAAGTCCACAGAAAGTTTCTCGAAATGGTACACTCTACTCAGATACATCTTTTTCGAGACACGCTTACATCACTGGTTAGACCAGCTTGAAATTATTACCCGGCCAAGACGTATCCTTTCGATTGATGACAGTTCAAGTTTCGTCAATTCATTGGTTAATTCTGAGTCACGGTCACATGAGATGCCAAATCCTTTGCTCCCCCTCAATAAGTGCATAGACGTACAACTGAGCACTTATGGGAGAGTTTACTTCCACATCCAAAATATTTTTCTCCCCCTCAATATGTGCATTGATATACAAAATGGTTTAGCACATACGGGAGAGCTTACTTTTACGTCCAAAACATTTTGCTCCCCCTCAATATGTGCCTTGGTATACAAAAGAGTTTAGCACATATGGGAGAGCTTACACTTAAATCCAAAACATCACATTTTCATCAGGTTTCATATTTAAATCACATTCTCTCCCCCGATCAAAAATTTCAAACCATTTGAGATTTGTGATCCCAATTGATTTAAATAAGTTAGAAAATGTGGGAGATTTAATATATTCTGATGATGTAACATACTATGCTCCCCCTTAATCTAAGAGGGAGATTCACTGCTCATTTTGCACAAGATAACTTTTATGACACAAATGATATTGACCTTTTTGCGCAGATGATGTGATCATCCGCTTTTCTGAGTGAGTCAGTGGTCAACATCGATTATCCATCCACCAACAAATCTTCTCAAGTATTGTCGATCCCCACTTGGCGAGATCCGAGTAAGTACTTCTTTGTTGAAATGATGGTGGTGGAGGTGAAGGTGTTGTTGTTGTTGTTGCTGCCGATGTTGTTGTCGTGGTGAATTCCGAGCCAATCAATAGAGTTTGAACGTCTGATCAAATGGTTAGAATGGGAACTGGCACATTCATTTTGGCCATGGAATCTGCATAAGAATATCAATACAGATATACATACATACAGATACACTATTCCTTAATAGCTACCCTTCAGCAGCTTGCCACATTATAATACCAAGTTCATCTTATGATCAAACCACAATCAGGAACTACGTCAAACCACTATCTAGCATGAAGAGCAAATAGCAATCATGAACATGGCAATTCACACGGATTTCAATATTCAATTCAGGATCTTGGGAACATGATTCTAACATAATAGCAATCTACCTAAGCGAATCCTGAGAACATATGCACAATATCAACAACAGTTAAGCAGCAGAGACAAACAACATTTGAGACTCATTCACTTAGTTCATACAAATGTCAGTGGAGCATTCAAGAACATCAAACACATCGGGTTTTCTAACTTCTTTCAGATTTTGAGTTTTAATGTATCTAGGGGATTAAACGAGGATTCCAAAGAGATACAAATGAACCTTCTAGTTATATGAAGCTAGGATACTACAAGCAAATTGCACATAATGTCCTAAACTTTCTAGCAACTAACACACTTGGTCATTTGATATATTTAAGCAATATCCTCTTCAACTAATACCCCATTAACTGCAAAACCTTTTCTAAGAGTCATGAATTAATCAAGAAACCCGTTTGATGATATAAAATTTGAATTCACTCTCCCCCTCAATCAATGACCCATATTCAAGTTAAAGATTTGTGGTCGTTGATTGAGTGACAAATTTTTATGCATAATCCAAGTATAAACAAATTTCATACAACACATATTCACCAAGTGTCTCACAAATAATTTTCAGAAGAATCATAGAATGAAAACTATTTGTTATACTAAGAAGATTTCTCTTCTTTTACAAGAAATGATGCACTGAAACGTACATCAAATCAGGAAACATGGATATGAAGTAATCCATGCCTAGGTGAACATCACCCAGTTGGAGGAACAGCCGTCTTTTTGGCGACGTGCTTTCCCCAATATGAAGCGCGGGTTGCTATCTAAAGTAATAGCAAGCCATTTAGACATGTTTTAACAATCCATTTTAACTTCTGCTCGAGCTTCATTTAAAGACCCGTGCCATTATTGAATGACATTTCTAAGTCCGTAAATGTTATCGATAAACAGAAGACATGCCTAGGTGAAACTATTTTTGGTATTTTCTAATTTTTTAATTTTTTATGGTTTTTCTTGGTTTTAATATTTTTCTATATACAATTTTCTGGTTCTATAATTTTCTATTTACAGTATGTTTTAAGATATGTACAAGGATACGAACCAGAAACCATTACTCCTCAGCATTCTGAATCTTCACCGCATTCATCACTTGACTTGCTGAAGAGCAATGTGAGCACTTTCAATCAGGGAATGATTCTGGCTTTTCACTCTCCCCTAATTAGTGCTCTCCCCCAATCTGACAACCTTTCTGATGAACACCCATAATAGGAAGAAGACTTTGGATGAACGCCCATAATATGAAGAAGTCTTTTGATAACCAAATGCATGCCGTCTTTAGTCTTCTAACACTCCCGTCCTTGAGTAACGCCGTCAAAAACCTTGGGCATCTTTTCGTTAGTTTAAGTTGAGCCACAACTGAAATCTAGCTTAACCTCACAACTCATCAAACAAGAACTGTCATGAGATTAGGTTAACATCAAGTTGGACTTAACCTTAAACTACGAAACAACTTGAACCTAACTTAACTCCACAACTCATCAAACAAGAACTGTCATGGGATTAAGTTAAATATCAAGTTGTAAGAAAAGAACTCAACATGTTTTGACTGTAGAGAAGACTGTAGACTCGACCTTCTTCAAGATTGCCCAATGTGGAGGAACAGAATACCAATCATCTTTATCTCACTAAATGCCTTCCAGTAACCTTACATGTAACCCATCAGCCCGCAGCATACACACGAGATGATAACACCCAACAGAGAATGAAGAGTAGACTGACGACTTGACCTTCTTCAGTCTTAAGTATAACACCAAAGTAACAAGTTGAACCACTAATCATCTATAGTATGTATCCATCCTTGGATATTAAGCCCTGATCACGTGAACCTGTTGTGCGTCCTTGATGTACACATTCTCTCTCCCTTGATGGTTACGATTAATCAGTCCATGACGTAACAGTGAAACGTAAATACCAAGGTAACAAGTTGAACCACTGATCATCTCTGCGGTTCTCAACACCGGAATATATGATTAAGCCCGATCACGTGAACCTGTTGTGCGTCCTTGGTGTACACATTTCTCTCCCCCATGATGGTTACGATTAATCGGAATCATCATCATGATGTGTACATGTAGCCTAATGACGTATACATGAAGCATTGACTAGAAACCCTTTGTTGCTGATTGAACCAGTCCGTGAGAATATATAGATTAGCATTCCATGACCATGTTCTTCAACACCTTGATAGACAGAAGAAGTAGTGTTGGATAAACATGGTTTGCACGACTCCTGAACTGACGTATTCAGGAGTCGTATGACCATTTCTCAATCATCAATCAACATGTAGAATCATATTCACCCTTTCCCCCCCCTCAAAAATTGCATATGCCTGCCAACTGCAATTTTTGATGATTGAACTAGTGAATATGAATACCATCAACGATAAGTAGCTCCACTTGACGGTTCTTGACGACTGACATGTTGTTTATTCACCCTTTCCCCCCCTCAAAAATTGCATATGCCTGTCTGTCAACTGCAATTTTTGGTTGAATACGTGAATAAAAATATACTCCAATATGCGCCGATCCACTTGAAGACTGAATAAGCATGGAAAGAGCATGAATCTTGTTGATGAGAATGGCCATTAATAAGAAGACTCCTCTTCTTTTGAAGATAAAGTGCACTCAAGCGTACACTTTTCTTTTCTTTGATGAACGAGGCCTGAACTGATATGAACAGACATCATAATGTTGAAGAGCGAGGCCTGCACTAATGTGTACAGACGTCATTGTCATTGAAGTACGAGGCCTGATGCGCGTGATGTGTCGTTGCGGTTTAGCAGTTTTAATGCCTACTCAAGTTTTAAATTTATATTTAGCCGACTTATCAATAACACACACACTTAACGAGCAGTGTACCCGGTCAGTATGAATATAATGGTAAGTAGAGTGTCGATCACTAAGAGTGGAACGTATTATCTCGTTATTCTAATCAGTATTTTAATATCCTAACGCAAGGGGGTTTCAGCCTGAGAGACTGGCACGATTTGTTTGCAATTAAATAATAAAATAAACCAATAGGCACGAATCAGCAAGTAGCACACACGTACACAGATAAATACTCGAGACAATAAGAGGGCTGTCCTTATAATTAAGTAGATTGTCACTTGTTTTATTGATAGCTTTATATGAAGTGTATGTAGTTAACCCTTTCTCGTTGGTCCTAATCTTATCGGCGAGTAAACCCTTAATGATTACTTATGTCTAAAAGTTATTCCTAAGTGATCAATTTAGTAATAACCGTGGGAGCCACATTATTTTCCGCAGTCAAATGCCCGCAAGCCACTAATAAACACAGAGGTTATCAATGCACTAATAAGTAGTAACCAAAGACATCAACATATAAACTTTAATTGATGGGAAAGCAAGTATTAAAGGGAGTGCAATCTTTCGTTGTCACATTACACAAGCCACCAATCCTGATGAATTAAAGTTTGCTAACACAATAAAACAAAACTACTTAATGAATTAAACACATGCAGCACCTTCTTATAGCTCTTGTATCTTTGATTTGGTGTGTCTTGTGCTGCTGCCTTGACTGAATTCGTCCTTGGTTTCTGGTCTTCGGTCTTAGGTTAAAACTTTTGGGACTCTGAACTCGTCTGGTCTTTGGGGTATTTATAGTTTCTGTCTGAGGGTGAGATGCGGCGCATCTAAGGAGTAGATGCGGCGCATGTACTTAACTTCGCGTGGGGTCCAAGATTATAATATTCAGGAATATTCGTACACCGCCAGAAGATGCGGCGTAACTCCATGATTAGATGCGGCGCATGTCCTCTTGTATCTTGGATCGTATCTGGTGATATCTTGATAGAGATGCGGCGCATGTCGTGAGTGAGATGCGGCGCATCTAGAGCAGAATTGACTTGATCTTGTCCATTTCAGTAGACTCTTCACTTTATGCACGTTTTGCTCCATAATTAGTCCAAAATCGCCAAGTTTCACCAAATGCTTGTTTTCAACTGAGAATTACAAAAGTAAACGATTAAGTATCAATCCTCATACATAATATAGTAAAACAAGTCAAATTAATAGGATAAATGATAGTAATAAAATGTACTTATTTGAGTTCATCAAATATCCCCCCACTTGAACTTTACTTGTCCCCAAGTAAACCTTAGATTAAAACTTATGAAAATGTATCCTAAAAGATGTTAGGATTTATTTTTACATTTAAGCATGTATTCGTTTTTGTCATAATCACACAACTAAACACTTAACGAATTAGAAGTAAAATAAAATAATCTGATAAAAGCAAATCTAATCGTTTAACTGTCCAGTCGCGACGAATATTCTATCATAAGCTTGGCAAGTATACACATCTCCCCCACTAAAGCTAAGGAATAACAAGTCTAAAGCGGTAAAAAGGGTTTTTAGGCTTAAGGGTTAATTATTCTCTTTTCACTATCGATCTCAAATTCCAGAAAAGGCGACAAAATCACAAATACATGATCGAATCCACGAACACGATACTTGCAATTGCTCAAATCCTTAACTCGAATAGGCTAAAGATAGGTCCAAACTTCACCAATAATAATATATCAAAAAGGGCGACAAAATCATAAATACATAGCCGAATCCACGACTACGATACTTAAGATTGCTCAAATCCCTAATCTCAATAAATCAAAGGTTCGGTTGGATAAAGAATAAAGGGCATGGATAACATTTGGGATATAAATTGGTGTAAAATGAAAAATAAACAAAACAAATAAATTAAAATCCTAAGTGTGGTTAATCACTATCCCAACCATCCCATGAATAAGACTCATATCATTGAATAACTCACGCTTTAACACTTGAAACACACGCTTTAGGTAGACACGAATTATACTCAACAAGATCTTAATCAAAGAATAAACCTTAATTGGCGTTCCCATAACTGCCAACTCCCATTCAATCCATAAATATAATACAACAACTAGTGGTGATATCGACCACTTACATAACTTTACATCGTTGGTTTAAAACAAACATCCAACTTTCTTTTTCTCTTTTTTTTTTTTTTTTTTTTTTTTTTTTTTCAAAACATAAACATAGATGTGTAAAATTTCACCACATCACTATAATGATAATTCTGGATAATTTTTCCATACTTTTCATACTTCAGAAATAATGATAATAGTGAAAGTAGTAAACACACGAAAAATAAACTCAAAGATATACAATATTTACTTTCACTCCAATTGCATTGTGCAATTTCCCGACCTAACCATAGATAATGAATTACGCACGCGAACACAGGTAATGTAAGGAAACACACTTTGCCTATAGCAATTAACCAACCACGGATGCTAATCTACAGGGTAGGCTAAGGTGTAAGGGTGTAACGAAACATTTTAAACATAGGTGTAAGAAACGAAAGGAATGGCTCTGAGTGTTTTTCAAGGGGTATCTTACTCTAAAAATGAGAGTAACAAAAGGGTTTATACGGGGGTTAACTAACCAGTGTAGTTAGCTAATAACACATAACATATAAAGGCTATTTGGGTGTAATCCTAGAATTTTACCAATTTAGACAAGTCATTCCAATTATATAAATAATACTCATTATGGTGGTCTCGAATAGTATACAAGCCAAGTTCTAAAGTTTACAAGTCACCGGCACACTCATAGATTTGTGAATTTTGGAAAATCACAATTTTTGAAAATAACGTCATGTGTGCAGCTATGCAACTTAGATCTTAAACAAAAACATGCTAAAAATTTTTAAGTTTGATATATTAAGCACATTTTAAGCATAATTTTTGAAAAAGTTTAGGACAAGTAATTGTTAAGTGTTCTAATTCTCCAATCCCCCCACTTAAGTTAAACAACGTCCTCGTTGTTTGTATAAAAGGTTAAAAACTGGAAAATAAAAAGAATTAGAACAGGAAAACTCCCCTGAGATTTGCTCGGTATGATCCTCCATTTGATAAGAGCAAAAATCATCTTTCTTGTGGATTAGAACGTTTAAGCTTCATACTTGATGTATCCACAGGAAATCCAGGAAACTATAATACCACCAATGCTTTAAAACACACCTAAGATAAGAAAGGTTCAACTTGCATAATACATTAGTAGTTAGGAAAAATAAAACTTAAAAATTAAAAAATGAAAATCGTCAGGTCAGTCGATGCGCCGTATCTTATGGAAGAAGATACGCCGTATCGAGCCTGGAATAAATACGGATCAGAATAAAGATGCGCCGCATCCTTAACCAGGGATGCGCCGCATTAATAATAAACTGATAAAAAGTTTTAAAGTCGAAAATAAAAATGCAGAAAAATAAAATAAGATATGACCATTGCAGGAGATGCGTCGCATCTCAGAATTGAGATGCGCCGTATCCTCGGCGGTCTGACTGACTCGACACAGAAAACAGAATAATAAAAATATAAATCCGGGTTGTCTCCCGGTAAGCACTTGTCTTTATTCCAGAGTCTTCAAGTTAGACTCACGTTCAGCTCTTTATTTAGTTCTTGTCACGGTCCATCCTTCTTCCTTCATCCGAAAGATTTTCCCGTATATCTCTGCGACGTTTTCTTCCGTTCGACTTAATCTAATATAACTCTTTGTCTTCACCGCAGTATACTCTTCATCAGGACCTAAAGAATATTTGATGATTTTAAATTTTTCAGAAATAATCATGGGTGGCTCATTGTAAGGAATCCCAAGTAGTCGACACTTCCTTTTGGTAAACTCTTCATTGTCTTTATCAACGAACTCGAAATAAGGATCCTTAATCAAATAATCATCTAATTCTTCAATTAATGACTTATTGTCTTGAATCGCCTCCCATTCTCTTTCCAAATCCCATTGTAACCGTCGACTAAGCTTCGTAAAATCATCAAATTGTTCATGCACCCATTCCCAGAAAGTAGTATCCGATGTTCCCTTAAGTCCTTTCAAGCGTTCAATTATACCCTTTTCTAGTAAAGCCTCCTCTTTTAGTGGGCAGTCTTCAACATTATTGTACCACTCATAATCTTCAAAGGTCACATCATTTCCAACCCGTCTCATCCCAATTATACTTCCCCCATTACAGGTTCCGTCACTTTTATAATCACAGGTTGGCCAAACACTACTCCCGTCCTTGAAAACGAAGGGTGTACAAGTGTGATTAATGTGCGCAAATTCCCATGGTTTATCCCAAACCCACGGTACTTGGTCATTCCATTCATAATACCAGGTGTTTTTGAAATCGTCATAAGTCTTAAATCCTGGTAGATCTCCAGTAAGCACATCATCGTCGACTCGAAGAAGGTAGTTAAATTCTTCGAACTGCTTGCACAAGGGTGTCTCATAATCGAACACGTCAATGTCTATTCGGAATAATTCTTCAATGCCCTCATCGACTGTAGAATCATGAAGTGACGACCCATAGTCGCTTTCCACTTCTTCGTCTTCTCCTCTCATCCAATATACCCATAATGCATCCTTAGTAGCTCGATCCATGCTCTTATGGTTATTAAACTTACTAGCCAACCATTCTGAAAAAACAACATCGTTAGGATCATGGTTAACGTCAAAGCAAGTTTTTCCAATAATATTCCTCTTTATTTCCATGAACTCGTTAAATTGCTCCTTAAAACTCCGTGTTAACCATGAAGTCATAATCTACTTGACTTCATTTGCAGGGGCGAATTCCGGACTACCATATTTAAGTTCTAGCCAATCATTGAGGGAGAGATCAATCAATCGTACCAACCTGCCATGAAATAGTAACTCCGCCAAAGCATAATTTCTGTCATTATCCAGATAGTTCTCATTCAATCCCCAGTACTGTTCGGAATAAGGCATGTAAGAGATTTGGGTGTTGCCTCCACCATAGCTGTTGTTGCTTGAGTCCATGTATGCAAGATAGAATTTTCCATCATCTTCTTCGATAGTAGTCCAGTTCAATCCTTCGGCTTCAATGATAGGCCATAAGAGCGACAATTCTTCTCCAGTGTACCTCACAAATACATCATAAGAGAATACCTCTTTGTCAATGTTGCATAAACGCATGAATTCCTTAAAAGCAGCTTCAAGAGGAGTCTCCCAAGAGAATAAATCTGCATCGATCATGAGTACATTGAATGAATCTGAAAACAAGCATTCCTTAGCAAGATATCCGTTAACTGACATGTCTTCCATAGCAAAATATGTCATCCAAGGTAAAATCATCAGTAGGATTTGTTCGCTAGAAGAGAAATTAATGAATATAGAAACGGATATAAGAATATAATTAGCTGATATCAGAAGACGATGCGCCGTATCCAAAAAGTTGGATACGCCGTATCTTATAATCGTTAAAATTGAATCAGACTTTATTCAGAAAATAGATACGCCGCTTAGAAATTAGAATGCGTCGTATCAATTTAATTAATCAAAAATCGATATTTATTTAAAATTAAATGCGTCGTATTAACAATAGTTAATGCGCCGTATTTTTGTTATGCTTCAAAATACAAGATTTTTTGATTCAGAAGGATGCGCCGTATCGATAAAAATCGATACGCCGTATCGATAAAAATCGAAAACTGTTTTTAATTAAAATAATAGATACGCCGTATCTGCTAAAGCAGATGCGTCGTATGGCGTTAAAGTTTAGAAAAAAAATTTCTTAAAAATAGATACGCCGTATCTTGGGGAAAAGATGCGTCGTATCGCTTTATCGCTTTAGAAAAAAATTTCTTATTAAAAACAGATACGCCGTATCTTGGGGAAAAGATGCGTCGTATCGAATTAATTAAACGCGTTGTAATTATAAAAAATTGAACGCAATACGCCGTATCTGAGAAATCAGATGCGCCGTATCGTTCGATTTAGCACAGTACAACGATAGTAGAACAGAAAAAAATACGAAAAATAAAAACAAAAAAAAACAAATAAAAACACACAAAAATAAACACAAATAAAAGCAAACAAAAAGCACACAAAAACAGAAAATATGCAAAATAGTACAATGAATGCAAATTAATCTAATACACAACAAAATTAGCGGTTAGATGAAAATAAATTAAAACCTAATTAAAATACTAATCAAATTAACAGATAATAACAATTCACTCCCCGGCAGCGGCGCCAAAAACTTGATGTGCTGCGTGATGTGTCGTTGCGGTTTAGCAGTTTTAATGCCTACTCAAGTTTTAAATTTATATTTAGCCGACTTATCAATAACACACACACTTAACGAGCAGTGTACCCGGTCAGTATGAATATAATGGTAAGTAGAGTGTCGATCACTAAGAGTGGAACGTATTATCTCGTTATTCTAATCAGTATTTTAATATCCTAACGCAAGGGGGTTTCAGCCTGAGAGACTGGCACGATTTGTTTGCAATTAAATAATAAAATAAACCAATACTCGAGACAATAAGAGGGCTGTCCTTATGATTAAGTAGTTTGTCACTTGTTTTATTGATAGCTTTATATGAAGTGTATGTAGTTAACCCTTTCTCGTTGGTCCTATTCTTATCGGCGAGTAAACCCTTAATGATTACTTATGTCTAAAAGTTATTCCTAAGTGATCAATTTAGTAATAACCGTGGGAGCCACATTATTTTCCGCAGTCAAATGCCCGCAAGCCACTAATAAACACAGAGGTTATCAATGCACTAATAAGTAGTAACCAAAGACATCAACATATAAACTTTAATTGATGGGAAAGCAAGTATTAAAGGGAGTGCAATCTTTCGTTGTCACATTACACAAGCCACCAATCCTGATGAATTAAAGTTTGCTAACACAATAAAACAAAACTACTTAATGAATTAAACACATGCAGCACCTTCTTACAGCTCTTGTATCTTTGATTTGGTGTGTTTTGTGCTGCTGCCTTGACTGAATTCGTCCTTGGTTTCTAGTCTTCGGTCTTAGGTTAAAACTTTTGGGACTCTGAACTCGTCTGGTCTTTGGGGTATTTATAGTTTCTGTCTGAGGGTGAGATGCGGCGCATCTAAGGAGTAGATGCGGCGCATGTACTTAACTTCGCGTGGGGTCCAAGATTATAATATTCAGGAATATTCGTACACCGCCAGAAGATACGGCGTAACTCCATGATTAGATGCGGCGCATGTCCTCTTGTATCTTGGATCGTATCTGGTGATATCTTGATAGAGATGCGGCGCATGTCGTGAGTGAGATGCGGCACATCTAGAGCAGAATTGACTTGATCTTGTCCATTTCAGTAGACTCTTCACTTTATGCACGTTTTGCTCCATAATTAGTCCAAAATCGCCAAGTTTCACCAAATGCTTGTTTTCAACTGAGAATTACAAAAGTAAACGATTAAGTATCAATCCTCATACATAATATAGTAAAACAAGTCAAATTAATAGGATAAATGATAGTAATAAAATGTACTTATTTGAGTTCATCAAGGCCTGAACTGAGGTGTTCAGACGTCATAATGTTGAAGAGCGAGGCCTGCACTGAAGTGTACAGACGTCATCTGATGAAGAACGAGGCCTGCACTGAAGTGTACAGACGTCATAGACAATGAAGAACGAGGCCTGCACTGACTTGTACAGACGTCATTGTCGTTGATGTTCATCAAGCTTGAATTGTTTGAACCCCTTCATCATGAGATATCACTCTTTTCGGCACCCAAACTCTGAGTCTTTCCTTAATACAAGGCCTGAACGATGTACCTGCACTTAAATAAAGACTTCCTGCATTGACATTAAGAGTTTGTTTGCATTTATATGGGTTAGTGATATCAGAATTTAGACCATTTGGGTTTTCAATGTCATCCTTGGTTTCCCACTTAGTGAACATCTTTCGAATAGGTATCCACCTAAGACCAACAATCTTAAAAGTTCTACCCGTCGGTATCCACCTAAGGCAAGATCTAGGAGTGTTTGGTTTCTCATGCACAGTTACAGACTTTTTGGGAGAAAACCTTTGTCCTAGGGCAACCGGCCTATCAGGTTTCTGCATACACCTCTTTGGTTCTACGGGCTTGTTGTTGTTTCTAGTCTTAGAGGATGGAACCTTGGCACGTTCATTCACTTCCTTCAGGAGTTTTGTTATACAATCATCATGGGTTGCATTGAAAACACATTTCTGACAAGTCGAGCAAACAAAGTGTTTGGAATCAGAAAAAGATCTAGGGTTCTTAGAGTGATCGGCTACGGGAATTGCCTTAATTGGCACGCAACTACTCTTAGAAACAGGCAAATTCCTAGACTTTTCATGTGTGTTTTTCTTAGCGTCCACTAGGTTTTGATTCTGAACAATGTCTTTATGTCTAACATGTTCCTTTGGTGTCACAAGTGACACACGCGTTAAACTAATCCTAGAAGAACTAGAAGCACTCATGTGATGTGGTTTTGCAACAGCATATTCCTTTTCACTAGGTCTAGACTGTGAAGTGACTGGTTTTGACAAAACTTTTTCCGCATCAACTTGGGAGGCAAACCGTGTTTTTGAAACATTTGACCGTTCAGATCTAAACGCAGTCAGTTGTCTAACAACTGATTGTTTTCTAAGTGGTGGTTTCCCCAAGATTGATGGTTTTGCAAACTTAGTATTCACACCATTTCCTATCGATTTTCTTAATTCGTTTTTCAACGCTGCAATTGCAAAACCCTTTTCCTGAAGTTGAGCCTTGAATTCATCATTTTTGGTAATCAAAGAGGTAGTTTGCTCTACATTCTTAGTTTTTGTTTCTTTGATTTTATCACACAGTTCTTTGCAATGACTTTTCAACGACTCATTATCGTTAAACAATTCAGCCACTTTATGTTCTAATTCTGCATTTATTGTTGCAACAACATCATTTTCATGTTTAGTCCTAACTTCATTAAGCATGTCACGCATCTCAGTCAATCTGTTTTTCAGGTTTTTGATCGTTAAGTTTTTAGCTTCTAGCTGAGCTTTCAAATCATTTATCATAAAAAATTCACGGAATTCAGGGAGTTCCGGATTTTTACATGGTAGTTTAGTTTGAAAACGTTCTTCCTTATGTTGTATTTCAACTTCAAGAGAAATACAATGTTTTTCAAGCTGTGAAAATCTTTTTGAAAGTTCATTATAAACTTCTTTTTCAACCATATCATTTGATTTGAAAAACTCAGCCGTTGGCAAAGAACTCGACGTATTATCATGTTCATGTTCAGCATCCTGATCAATTTCTCCCCCCTTATGACTCATATTTGTTGAATCAGAGGTAATATTGCTATCAGTCTTTTCCAACAGATATGTGTCATAAGTAAGTTTAAGATGATCAGTATGTTGTTGTTCATTAGAAAGAGCATTATCTAGATAAGACAGATGTACCACAGCAGATTGTGCTTGGTGATTTTTAGGTACGTAGGCTGCATTCTCACATATTGTGAAATCACCTCCTATGCTGTCACCATCATCAAACTTGTCTGATCTTGTTCCATTCCCCATTTGTTTAGCCCTTTCATCAATAAACCCATTAACATTACTCATCAATTGTAGTAATGTAACTCTGAACACGTCAACCTCGAATCCAGTGTAATTAGCAAAACACCCTTTTGTCATCTGACTGTCATAGTCATAGTCCTCAGTGTATTGCGAGTCAATGAACACCTGGAGTTGGTTATTGATCACACTGAAAGCTGCTCTGGATCTTGCTTCAGAGAATTCTTCTTTGTCAAGTTGTTGTTCAAGTTGATCTAAATATAGAGTCATTTCGACTGTGAAATCATGAACATCTTGACCAAAGAGTGCTGTGAAAGCCCGTGTGTAACCCATCACGTATTCAGATTTATCAAACAGAACCTTGAGATGTGAATGAAGTAGACGAAAACATTCGATGCGACTTTCCTTTGCATTAAACAGCATAAGTGACTGATGAAGCTCTTTCTCTTGTGATTTCGGGCACGAAGATTCCACATTGGTATTATCAGAATCACACATGTACATTTGTTGTCCAGAATTGGAAATCATTTGGTTATCATATGTGTCGTACAACTTGAGTACCTCAGATATGAAGGAATCTGAAGTAGTAGACATGATGTAACCGTGCACGGGATTTTACAATTCTATGATTTAAACCGAGAAATAGATTCTTTCGCGGGATTTTACAAAAATCAAGAATGAACCGTGAAGTGATGTTTGATGTGTGTTATGATTAGTGATTGGGTAGACTTGTTGATCCGTTGTTTAGTTGTGATTTGGTTTGATTGATGCAAGTTGTTATGGTGAAATTTTGGTCTGAAAAACTTAGAAACTCAATAACTTCATTCTGGAGCGTTTTTAGGCTTCGAAAGATGGGTTGAATGAATTAATTCAACGTGTCCTTCTCCTCGGTCTCACGGTCGTTTTGACAGGTGTTTCGCTGAAAACGGAGTTACGGTTCAAAAGTTATGGCCGTTTGAAGTTTTGACGTAAAAAGTCAACTTTGGTCAAACCGCCACGGACAAATAGCACCTCTGTGGATACAAACCGCCTAGACAAACCGCATCCACGCCGCAGAGACAAACCGCGTAGACACAAACCGCATACACGCCTCAGAGACAAACCGCGTAGACACAAACCGAGTTCACGCTGCAGAGACAAACCGCGTAGACACAAACCGCATACACACCTCAGAGACAAACCGCGTAGACACAAACCGAGTTCACGCTGCAGAGACAAACCGCGTTGATACAAACCGAGTACACGCTGCAAAGATAAACCGCGTAGACACAAACCGCGTACGCGCCTTAGAGACAAATCGCGTAGACACAAACCGCCAAACACGTCGCTTTCAATGCTATTTGTCCTTTTGCCTAAACAAGTAATACGACAAACCGCGTTCTCGATGTGACACAAACCGCATTCAAGAACACGTCCAAGATACACAAACCGCACCCAAGAACACTTGGATAAAAACACTCGAATCACCCAAAAACACCACACAAACCTTAAATCTGTGAATCCAAGCACCAAATACTACTCTTATACTATTCCTAAGCTAGAAAGTACAAGGTATAACAACTTCTAATCACTAAACAAAGCACAAAATGAAATTTATGTAACTTTTCAAATCGAACTAAAAAGCCTCAAAAACTAAACAAATCCGTGAATACCAACTCTCATGGACCTAACCATGGCTCTTGATACCAATTGTAGGGTATTCACAATGCAAGAAACACTTGTTTGAGGCTTAGATTTAGATCGAATGAACAAGAACTAGAGAGAGAAAGTGGGAACTTCTAGAGAGAGAAAGAACTATGTGTATATTAGATTAGAATGAAGTGAAGTCCCAACCCTTCCCTTGCTAGGGAAGGGGTATTTATACTTACTACATAATATGCCCCTAGCGGGCTGTGGAGAGAGCTGACAGTGGGGAAAGCCCCGACCCACTCCACAAATATAAATACGACTAAGTTAATACTAATATTACTAATAATACTAAACGAATATATATAAGCCTACGAGCTATATAAATGCTAATTAGATACTTGGGGTGACCGAACCTTCATATGAATATTTATATTCCTAACAGGGTTTCATGTCCATGTCATTGATGCACCTTTGGCATGACTCTAGGGCAGGAGAGTGATGACCTGTTCCGTCCCTGACTTGATTTGACTGGTTATGTAGAGGTAGACTCTGGCCACCTGGGGCGTATGGATGCATCCTAGATTTGATTTGTTCTCTGTTTATGTTATATGTTTACTGTTATTATATCTGGTGACTGATGGTGTGTGCGATACATGTCTTTCACATTGTCTGAGAGCTGATCACTCTACACAGGTTTGTTTTATTATATTGTTATGCTATGGTATAATCTGTTATCTGGGCTCGTGACAGATTTCTGTTTTTCCTTTATTCTATAACTTTATTGTTTCCTTTTCCTTATTTCTTTTCTTTTGTCCTTATTCCTTTCCTTACTCCTTTCGCTTTGATTTGTATCGGTATGATCTGTATTCTTGATTTTATTTGTACTACTCTCTATTACTGCTTTTGTTATCGTTATATCTGTTCACTGAGCTCTCGTAGCTCAGCCGCATTTCTTTTCCTGCGGCATGTTTTAGTAGGAAGTTGGGAATGAGTGGAGAGTATACCTTTGGACTTAGAAGATTGAATAGCTATTCTGGATTAGAGTTGACTAGAAGATATCATAATTTAGAAGTAGTTGTTTTTGGAAGTTCTCAATTGTAACCTTGTAGATTCAGTATTTCATTTGTAATCCTTGAGATTTTTGTATTACTGAAAATGTATGTTTTGTTTTGATCTGATGTGAATCCATTATTGTGATATCTTTACCCTTGTCGGTTCGGGGTGTTACATTAACAAAATAAAGCAAAGATCGTAAAATATAAATAACGTTTTTAGGACGATATTTGTATTAACAATCTTCCCCTTTTTGTTGATGACAAAACATAAAGTTTATTTTTAAGCAATGTAATAAGTAAAGTGAAAGTCTTTTAAAAATATAGATTAAGTTAATTTTATGCAAGTTTAAAAACTATTTTAAGCATGAAAAACATGTACTGTGATGATCACAGTGATGTATAAACTTAATCCTATCTCCCCCTTTTTGTCGAAACAAAAAGAAGATATGCGTAGCGGAATGTGGTGAACAATTCTTAGTTATTACTCCCTCTAAATTGGAGTACCAAGATTGTTTCAATGATTTTGAGAACTTGTAAAGCTCCCCCTTGGAGAATATCCCCCTAATTAGAGTGCCAAGGTTATGATGTATGACCTACAAAACAAATGGTTAGAATATGATATGCTCCCCCTCGATGTATACTCCCCATTGCTAGGGTAGCAACGTATACGTTTCAAGGATGAGAAATGCTATAAAATAATAAGTTAGTATATGATATACTCCCCCTCGATCAATTCTCCCCGTTGCTAGGGTACCAACGTATATGATGCAAGGTTGAGAAAAGCTACAAAACAAAGGTTAGTTGTGAATCAATCCAACCAAGTAGCATAATGC
Organism: Artemisia tridentata subsp. tridentata; assembly: GCA_021014915.2. Taxonomy (NCBI): domain Eukaryota; kingdom Viridiplantae; phylum Streptophyta; class Magnoliopsida; order Asterales; family Asteraceae; genus Artemisia; species Artemisia tridentata. The sequence goes on along the minus strand of CP139501.1, from coordinate 324,320,676 downwards.
TTATGTATAGGTCAACCAAACATGATAGTTCAACCCATTTGACTTTAAAAAAGTCAAAAATACTTGTCGGATCAAAAATGCACCTAAGTAGAAGTGGTCAAATTATTATGAGAATTCAAACCAATCATACAATAATGTTAGTAAATCAAACAAACCAAGATATTATGCCAAATAGTGATCACCCATAAGCATAAATATAACATTCATTACTTGAAAATTGTTTGTGAGATAAGTCACAAACCATGATGTTACATAAAAAGAAAAAGTTCCTAAAAATAGAGAATTCCTAAAAACAATCCTATGAAATCCTATAAGAGGAGACTAGGAAGAGACTAAAAAATTGCCTATTGCGGAGGATGAGAGATAGGATTTAGGCGTTCGAGAATATGGTTCAAAATGAACCTCATCTCATTTTGAAGCTCATGGACCAAGATGTTGGTCCTTTGGGCCAAGTGAACGGTCCTCTCGCATTGTGAGCAGTCATGCCTTGGAAAATTGGGAGGAAGAGTAGGCTCAATGGCTTGTGGTGGTAGTGGTGGTTGGTTGTTTGGTGGTGGTGGTGGTGGTGGTTGGTTGTTTGATGGTGGTGTTTGGTTGTTTGATGTTGGAGGGGTGATGGAGTTGAGCAAGATGGATTGAAGATCCATGGCTTCTCCAAGGCGGGAATCCACCATATAGGAGAGAGCATAGAGGCGGGTGAGCTCCTCATTGATCTCTTCATCGGTTTGTGGTGCATTGATCCACATTGCCTCATCAATGGCAATGAGTGTGGATGTTGGTGAGAGGGGTTGTGTTTGTGGTTGAGGTGGTGGTGAATCATGGTAGAGAGGACCATGGATATCGCGATAAATGGGATGTAAGAGCATTGGTGTTTGACCTTCAAAGGTCATGGGAGGAGGATTGGTTGACCTTGGTGGAAGGTCTTCCAAATCATCCAAGTATGGATGAGGTGATGAAGGTGGTGTTCTAAACAATTCTAGGGGCTGAAGTTGTGGTGAATGTGGTGGTGAAGGTGATCTAGTAGGCTGTGATGGAGCGGGTGGTGGTGTGGTTTCTACAGGAGCGATTGTTGGAGGTGGTGTGTTGATGATGGTTTAGGTGGTGTTGGAGTAGCAAGATTGAGAAAATTCTCATTGGCTATTGGTGAGGATATGTTGAGTGGAGATGACTCCTCTGATGATGAATTAGCTAAGTTCACGAAGCAACAAGGACGGACACTCATACGAGCTGTCCTTCTTGCGGGTCTGCTTGTGGATGAGTTACTTGATTTTGTCATTTGAAAAGTGAGAAGATTTGTTCTAGAGTACAGGATTGATGGTTGGAGATGATGGTGAGTAAGTGAGTTGTGATGATCCTGATCTTCCTAATTTATAGACAGTAAGAATATTGAACTTTGTGTTTGGATTTGATGTTGATCCAATGAGGAATGTTGGTTCCTAATGATTTGGAACAAAAATTTGTGCTAGTCACATCATTTAAGTCAAACCATAGAGCATAAGTTGAGTGAATTTTAGAAGATTTGCAGTAAATGCAAGGAGTGAGTGGAAATTCTGTTGATGCGATGTTCCCACGGATTTCAAGGAACCAATTTGAGGGTTCCTTGCTTGTTACAGAAAGGTAACTCGCATGGAAATTTTGAATTTTCAAATTTTGGTGGGAAATTGATTTCTTATGATTCTAAGTATTCCTAAAGCATCCTAATGTTCCTAATGATCAGTAGAATAAACCAAAAGTTGAGTGAATTTTAGAAGATTTGCAGTAAATGCAAGGAGTGAGTGGAAATTCTGTTGATGCGATGTTCCCACGGATTTCAAGGAACCAATTTGAGGGTTCCTTGCTTGTTACAGAAAGGTAACTCACATGGAAATTTTGAATTTTCAAATTTTGGTGGGAAATTGATTTCTTATGATTCTAAGTATTCCTAAAGCATCCTAATGTTCCTAATGATCAGTAGAATAAACCTAAGAACTAGAATCAATAATCTAAGGATCGGGATTAGTCAGGAATTTAGAAAAAGTTACTGTTGGATACGGCGGATCCAATCGATAACAAATGCGGATCCCTTATTTGGGTTCCGCAGAATCCGCAGGTTCTATTTTGGCGGAGCCAAAAATATCAACAGACGGATCCCATATTTTGGATCCGCCAAATCCGCCATCAAAAAGTGCTAATTTAAACAGAACATATGTCAAATTTTGCGTTATTCGTTCAAAACCCGAAAATTGTTCTCAATCATATGTAACTACTAATATGTAATAGAAAACTACTAAATACATAGGTTCTAACACACATTTATACATAGATTAATCCGATGACAATAACTTACCATATAAGAGGTTAAGCCAAACGGTGGCTTAATTTCCAAAAATCGATAACAATAAATGTTATCATCCTGCAATGTTGAGTTAGTTCACATACAAGTTAAGTACTAACACAAGATTCTAAGAAACACACAAGTTCAACACATCATTGTTTGAAAAAGTCTAATACCAAAAATCCCTTAAACCTCACTTCTTGCTCATTTTCTTGTGAAGCTTCATGATCCAACGGCCCAAATTCTTCACCATTCCTTTGGTTTGTCGAAATTCCGCTGATTCGTTCGGGATTGGAGGAAGTTGACTCAAGTACTCGGGTGGTGAGATCCTAGAGTTTGGCAAACCATCCTCTTCACTCATGGATGATGATGATGATGTAGGAGGGTGAGCTCGTTTTCCCTTTGCTATGGCTACCCGATGATCACTAAGTGGAACAAAAGTGTGCTTAATCTCGGTGTAGTTGGGAACGAATCCTAAAGTGTTTCTAGGAATGGGTGTAAAGGCTCTATAAAAGACGGGTGAGAAGCATCCCGTAGAGCATGGTGGTGGTGCCTTGAACCGGAATATTGGCCATTCTTTTGGCGATATAGTAAGCGAGGTTGAATGGTCGGTGGTTTGACACACAATAGAGCATGTAGCAAAGACTTGCGTTAACATGGTCTCTATTTCCTATGGTGCTAATCACGTTTTCCCTAAGAATTTCCTCGAGCTTTTTGAATTGGGGCCTAAGTTCATTGAGCTCCATGGCAAATGGATCACGATTTACCTCCTTTCCTCGGCTAGTCCTAGTGTGGGAGGTTCTAGGAACAAAAAGGTGAGCACGTATATCCTCTTTTGAGATTAGAGGTGTGTCGTATGGATGCATACGACCGAGGTTGGACTCGAGAATGGACAATGGCCATTTTTCCGAATAGAAACAATCTCCGTGACTAGGAACACCTAAAACATCTCCAAATTGATCTAGAGGAATGTTGAACTGAGTTTGGTTTATTTTGAAGTGAATATTCATGGAACCATAATCATTTGTGCTAAGACCTACAGTTGCATAGAATTCAAGTATGAATCTAGGGATTATGAGTTCATCAATGTCTAGGAGACAATCGAACCGAATGGCGGCAAGTTGTTCTCTAATGATGGTTCCTTCTAGGAATGAGGAATCTATGGTCTACCCTCATGTACGTACCATTTTTCTAAGGCTTTGAATATTTCAACTTGTTCCTCACAAAGTCCTTTGGTTTTGTGATGTTTAGGTAGGTATTTAACGGTTTCTTTGTGATCATAAAAATTTGCAGGATGCATGATTATCCTAGACACGAAAAATATATAGTTTAGTTGAAATTATCGAAAATACGTATACATATTTCTAGTGTGTGCCTATATGGGGACAATGTGGAGGTACGGTTATCTCGACTCCTTTTGATGCATGAAAATTTTGTTTATGCAAGTTTTATGATAAAATGAGAGATAACCCAAACGCTCCTACTTCAATGTAGCTTCGATTGAATGTACCCGAAAATACATATTAGTTATGTATTTCCTTTAGCATTCAAGAGACATTATGCAAGTGATGTTTAAAACATAACGTTTTTGTATTTGTATGAACAATGTCCAAAAACCGTTTTTCCTAGTCGTGAGAAGATTTTAGCAAAAATTTCTCATGGGGTTTTTGATGAATTATGACAATGTACTACAAGATGCAATTCCTAACTATGGAAAACATGTTTTGTTATGCAATTCAGTAGATATGTTTCATGATTTTACTAAAAATATGCATAAACCCCAAGTTTTGATTTTGTGCATGAAATAGAAATCCTAGACGCAGATCAGGAATGTAGACGTGATTAGGATACTTACAGTGATGATTAGAGCACAAATTGATGGAAGGAGATGACCTAAATTATGAATTTGGTTGATATTGAGTCGAATACCAGTAGCTAGTATGTTTTTGGGAAGTGTGATGAATAGTACAGGGTGTTTGTTTAATATACTAAAAATAGGCTCAGCAGGCCACGGATCCGGCGGATCCAAAACAAGGGATCCGCCCTTGTTGTCGGTTGGATCCGCAGGATCAGAACACAACATTTGGTTATTGCCGTGTTTGGTTAATCTAAGATTTGAGCTAATGTTTTATCTACTCACTAGGTTCCATTAATCCTAAACCAAGTCTAAGATAGTTGAAAGGTTCTCTCTTGAGAGGTTTTGTGAGGATATCGGCAATGTTGTCCTCTGAGGAAACTTTCTCAATTGAGATGTTTCCCTTCTGAACATTGTTGCGTAGGAAGTGGTGTCGTATTTCTAAGTGTTTGGTTCTAGCATGTTGGACTGGATTTTTGCTGAGGTCGATAGCTCCTTTGTTGTCGCAAAGAATGGGAATGTTGTTGAGTTCAATTCCATAGTCGACGAGAGCTTGTTTCATCCACAGTGCTTGTTGGCAAGCTTTTCCTGCTGACACGTACTCGACTTCAGTTGTTGATATTGCAAGGGCCGTTTGTTTCTTAGCAAACCACGAGGTGAGATAATGTCCTACAAAAGTACAAATACCACTTGTACTTTTCCTATCAACATAATCACCGGCATGATCTGAGTCGGCATACACTATGGTTTCTACATCCGTTCCTTTGAGATACCATAATCCTAAATGTGTAGTGCCTTTAATGTACCTAAAGATCCGTTTAACGGCTTCAAGATGAGATATTTTGGGATCTTCTTGAAAGCGTGCACATAGACAAACACTAAACATAATATCCGGTCTACTAGCCGTGAGATAGAGTAAACTACCAATCATTCCTCTATATTTAGTGCTATCTACGGATTCACTTTCTTCATCCTTTGTGAGTTTGGTTTCGGAGGACATGGGTATTTTCATAGGTTTTGAGTCTTCAAGACCAAACTTCTTAAGCATATCCTTGATATACTTAGATTGGTTGAAGAATATCCCATCTTCTAATTGTTTAATTTGGAGACCTAAGAAAAAGTTTAGTTCCCCCATCATACTCATTTCAAACTCGTCATGCATGATTTTTGAGAAATCGTCGCATAACTCTTGACAAGTTGAACCGAATATAATGTCATCCACATATATCTGGACTATGATAATATGTGATCCCTTTTTCTTGGTGAAAAGAGTGTTGTCTACTAGGCCCATGGTATACTTATGGTCAACTAGGAAAGTTTTAAGTCGATCATACCAAGCTTTTGGTGCTTGCTTAAGTCCGTATAATGCTTTCTTAAGTTTGTAGACATGATTTGTTTTTTCAAAATCGGCAAAGCCGGGAGGTTGTGCAATGTACACTTCCTCATTAATAAAACCATTTAGAAAAGCACTTTTAACATCCATATGGAATAGTTTAAAGTCGTGTGCGCATGCATATGCAAGTAATATTCTAATTGACTCAAGCCTAGCGACGGGTGCAAATGTCTCGTCGTAATCTATACCTTCTTGTTGATTGTAGCCTTGAGCTACTAGCCTAGCTTTGTTTCTAGACACTACTCCGTTTTCATCCATTTTGTTCCTAAAAACCCATTTAGTTCCAATTATGGTTTGATTTTGAGGTTGAGGTACTAATGTCCAAACGTCATTCCTAACAAACTGATTTAATTCTTCTTGCATCGCTATGACCCAAGATTCATCTTTTATGGCTTCATTAACATTTTTAGGTTCAATGGTTGAAACAAAACAAAAGAAATTACTTTCATTTTGGGCTTTTGACCTTAAGGTTCTTTCGTTAATTTTTCCTATGACGTTGTCTAATGGATGACTTTTGGATTCTTTGATGTTGACAATTTCTCTTTTTACCAGTTTGTCTTCTTTGTCATTCTTTATGTTTTCTTGGTTTTCAACCATTTGAGTTTCAACTAAGTCATCATCTACCAAAGGTGATGTCTTAGAGGGAGGTGGACTTTCGTCGAATGTTACGTTCAACGATTCATCGACTCTTGATGTTTCTTTATTCAAGACAATATATGCTTTACTATTTTGTGAATATCCTAGAAATACACATTCATACGACTTTGGGTTGAACTTGGTGAGGTAATCCTTAGTGTTTAATATGAAGCACTTGCTTCCAAAAACTCTAAAATATCCTAACGTAGGCTTTTTGCCTCTATAAAGCTCATATGGTGTTTTATTCAAGAATGGTCTAATTAGGACTCTATTTAGGATATATGTGGATGTATCTACGGCGTGACACCAAAATTTTTGAGGTATGTTTTGTTCATTTAACATAGTTCTACTCATTTCTTGAATTGTCCTATTTTTGCGTTCAACTACACCGTTAGATTGAGGAGTTCGAGGAGCCGAGAAATTATGTGTTATGCTATTAGCATCACAAAAAGCTCTGAATTGGATTTCGTTATCAAATTCACGACCGTGGTCGGTTCTAATAGACACAATGTTATTTCCTATTTGATTTTGAATTTTCTTACTTAGAATTTCAAATTTATCAAATGCCTCGTTTTTAGTTTTCAAGAACTTCATCCAAGTATACCTAGAGTAATCATCTACTATTACCAAAGTATAGAAGTTTCCCCCGTAACTTTGTATAGTGGATGGACCAAACAAATCCATATGTAACAATTCTAGACACCTAGATGTAGACACCATGTTTTTAGCCTTATGGCTATTATGAACTTGTTTCCCAATTTTGCAAGCATCACAAAAGTGTTGTTCGTATTTCAACTTGGGCAGGTTCCTAACGAGTTCCTTAGATGATAAGGATTGGATTAACCTCATATTAGCGTGACCTAAGCGTCTATGCCATAGAGTTGAGTTTTCGTCCAAAGAGGTGAGGCAAAGTTTGTCTTTAGGTGTTTTGTTTAATTTCATAACATAAATGTTATTCTTCAAAACACATTTTCCTACGGTTATGCCATCTTTTAGTATTTTACTTCCATTTTCACTAAAAAGGACGTTATACTTTTTGCGGCATAATTGACTAATACTAAGCAAGTTAAATCCTAAATTATCTACATGTGCAACATCATCAATGGTGAGAGAGTCATGAGAGATTGTATCTTTTCCGATGATTTTACTTTTAAGCTTGCTACCAAATGTGACATTACCTCCGTCATACCCTTGGTAGGATGAGAAAAGGCTTTTGTTCCGCGTCATGTATCTTGAACACCCACTATCTTTAATCCACTCATCTGGTTCTAACTCAACTTTTAAGCACACCTAAGTTCAAGAAAAACTCAAGCGTTTGGTCCCCAATATCTCATGGGTCCGTTTGGGTTAAATATAACATTATCATGGTTCATGTATGGAAATGGTGGACAAGTGTTCCATGGCATGTAATTGGGACCTTGAAAGTTCCTAGACATGTTTTGGTTCCAATTATTTTGATAATGATGTTGTGGGTTAAAGTTACTCTTAGGAAAGGGGTGTTTGGGAAAACTAGTTTTAGGTCTCTCTTGAACCGTTTTCATCCTAAACTCATTATTAACTTGACCTTTTCCTGTAGTGACTACTGGTTTTTGTTTGTTAATAGTTGTACTAGTGCTAGGTTTTCTAGTGACCTTAACGAATTCAGTACGATTCGAATTTCGAACCTTCTGTTCATCAACTGTACCTGCGGATCCTTTTGGTACAACTGGCGAAACCAAATTTTTGGATCCGCCAGATCCGTGGGTATCTGACTCAGTTGGAACAGGTTCTTGTACTTTCATTGTTTGTTTCGTAAAGTTTTTTGGACGCTGAACATTAAATTAGTATCCTTCATGAAAATAAATAAAACATTGAATTGATTTCTCATTCACCTATTTAAATCTGATGCTTCTTATTGGTATTGTTTATTTATATTTCGATCTTTTATTTATTTTAAAGTTTTTTGGACGCTGAACACGGTTTATAAATTATGCACATGTATTGATCATTCAAAACTAGAGGATTTCGATGCACAATAAATGTGATACTTAAAACAGTGTTTTTACGTTTGATTTTTTATTAGTTAAAAAAAAGCGCTTTCTAACAAATATTTTTGTTAATTCCTTCAAAGTAACTACCTGTGCTCCTTCCCGATGCAAATCTCGTGTAACCCCCTTACACTTTTTTACACGAGATGTTATTTTAATGTTTTTTTTTTCAAATCCCGGGTGTACCTGGAACAATTTTTACGCGAGATCTATCTATCTATATATATATATATATATTATATATATATATATATATATATATATATATATATATATATATATATATAATATATATATATATATATATATATATTTTAATTCGACCAATAAGAAAATGCCACGTAATCACGGGAACCCCCAGAAATTTTTTTACGCGAGATGTATGTCTAGATTTGAATTATGAGAAAAAATTGGGTACTGCTAGATATATACACTCGTATATATCTAGCACAGTAATTTTCGCTATAGAAAATGTAGACAAAAGGTACTCTCATGCTTAAATCCTTAAACAATCTCTGTTTTTAGGTTCGCTAACTTTTTTTTTGCTGTTGCACAACTGTTTTATAGGATATGTGGAAAATCATACAAAGATCAAGAGAAACAGTTTTGATTATGAATTCAACCAACCTCCCCACTTATTTTATTCACACCATCTGACTATCACTTCAAATGTGAAGTCAGGTTTTGAGTTCAAAACAAATTACTAAAGAAAGAATCCATAAAACAATTACAAGCTATTTCTCAACTTAAAGAGAATACGTATACAAAGAGAGAGATAAGAGACAAAAGATATGAAACCCTAATCTATTAAGAAGCTTATATAGCTGACTTCCAAGATCTTTCCTTCATAGCCCCTTCTAGTCCTTAAGATTAGCTCAGCTACACAATTAGTCCCTAAGATTCGCTCAGCTACACAATTAGTCCCTACACATATAAACAAACACAAGCAATATCCAAAAGATAACAAAGTAATAATAAAATATTACCTGTTAGCCCCTCAACTTAAATATTGTCACACTAACAATCCATAACCAAAGATGAGGTTACTTATTTTGAACATTCCCCCTTAAGCTCAGCTTTGTGCATATCATACAAACCAAGCATGTCACAAAACTTATTGTGTTCCTGTACGCTTAAACCTTTGGTAAATATATCTGCTACATTATCAACAGATTTCACTTTTACAGTTATAACCACTCCAGCAGATACCTTTTCTCTTAAGAAAAACAATTATATCTCAAAATGTTTTGTTTTCTATTTGAATTGCAGAACTGTTATCACAATGCATAAGAACTGGGAAAGATGTTTTAATATTCATTTATGCCAAAAAAATTTGAATCCAAAGGACTTCACATGTCACAGTATTCATAGCCCTATACTCTGCCTCAACAGAAGACTTAGAGAGCATGGACTGCTTCTTACTTTTCCAGGACACAAGACTTTTTCCCAGAAACACACAATAACCAGTCACTGACTTTCTAGTGACTTTACACTTTGCCCAATCAGAGTCAACAAACACACTCAAATCAAGATCATTTCCTTTACAAAAGGAAATACCTTTACCAGGAGCATTTTTTAAGTACCTAAGTACTCTAAATGCCAACTTCATATAAGATTGCATAGGAGCATGCATAAACTGACTTAGGATATGCACTGCATAACTAATATCAGGTATAGTATGGGTTAGATAAATGAGTTTACCCACCAACTTTTGATAATTATTAATACCAGCTAAGGGTAAATCATCAATGACCTGATTAGGCTTAGCAGTACTATCCTTAGTCTCAATAGGAGTGTTACAAGGTTTACATGCCAACATTCCAAACTCTGACAAAACCTCAAGACAATATTTTCTTTGAGTAAGATACAAATTCCCATCAGATTCAAGAACCTCAATACCCAAGAAATATTTCAGTTCACCCAGATCTTTGATCAAAAATTTTGAGCTCATGAAACTTTTAACCTCATTAATAGCCTGAACATTATTACCAGTGATGACAATGTCATCCACATAAACAAGTAAAGCAATGAAAATCCCATTTTTGTTTTTAATAAACAATGAAAAATCATTTTTACTTTGTTCAAATCCATTTTCAACTAAAAAAGATGTTAATTTTTCATTCCACTTCCTAGGAGCTTGCTTTAAACCATACAAAGATTTATTTAATTTGCAAACCCTAGTATCATTTTTATCAAAGTATCCATCAGGTAAACACATATAAACATCTTCCTCGAGTTCACCATATAAGAAAGCATTATTCACATCCATTTGAAAAATGGGCCAATTATATTGCACAACACATGTAAACATCTCTCAGTCACAATTTTAACAACTGGAGAAAATGTTTCATTATAATCAACACCCTCTTTTTGACTACAACCTTTGGCAAACCACCTTGCCTTATATCTTTCAACTTCACTATTAGACTTATATTTAATCTTGAACACCCACTTACCTCCTATAGCTTTTCTGCCATTAGGAAGATCAGTGACATTCCAAGTTCCATTTCTATTAAGAGCCTCAATTTCAAGATTCATAGCTTCAATCCATCTTATATCATTAGCAGCTTCTTTATAAGTCTTTGGTTCACTTATTTTATTTAAACTTGTTGAAAAATTATAATTTTCAGCACTTAACTTGGAATAGTTAACTTGTTTGTCAATACTATATTTGACTTTAGTATTAACTTCATAATCACTTAATTTGACAGGCATCTGTGTCTTTCTAGAATATTTCCTAACATAAGTTTTAAGATTGCTCTGTTTATCTGGTGTCACAATAGGAACATTAAAAAGATCATTAAACTCTTGGTAGTAACTGTCATCACCCTCAGATAATTTTTCATTTTCCTCAAGTGTGACATTCTCCTCCTCATCATTGGTTGCTTCTGCTGGAACACTAGGATGCACACCCTCATCCTTTTTAGTATCAACAGTATTTTCAGTACCTTCTAATGATGAGTAGTGTATGCCTTCACTTTTCTTAGGTTCCTTATCTCTCTATTAAGAAGCTTATATAGCTGACTGGGATCACTGGGATCATCTCTCTTTTCATCATTGGGATCATCTGACAAATTTTCATCATCTAGGTAATGATTAAAAAAGTTTAAACTATCTGTGTTTTGAAAATGAAAATGAAAATCTTTGTTTTCAGATTTGTTTTTAAAAGGAAACACAGTTTCATAAAAAGTAACATCCCTTGAGAAAAATATCTTTTTTACTTTCAAGACTAAACAGTTTATAACCTTTTTTCTCAAAAGAATAACCAATAAACACAGATTTTTCAGACCTAGAAGAAAATTTATCAGAATTGTTTAAAACTGTAGCAAAACATAGACATCCAAAAACTTTTAAATGAGAGATGTTTGGTTCAATGTTATACATTTTTTCAAATGGTGACTTTCCAGATAAGACAGAACTGGGCAACCTGTTGATAAGGTAGACAATAGTTAGGATACATTCAGTCCACATGTTTAATGGAATCCCCCCTGAAACATAAGGGCTCTTGCAACATTTAACAAATGCCTATGTTTTCCCTCAGCTATTCCATTATGTTGAAGAGTATATGCACATGAAGTTTGTTGTAAAATTCCATTTTCTTTACAAAACTTGTCCATACTTTGATTTATAAACTCAGTTCCATTATCTGATCTAAACACTTTAACTATTTTATCAAACTGGTTTTTAATCAAATTATAGAAATTAACAATGTTTTGGAAAACTTCATATTTCCCCCTCAACAAGAAAACCCAAACAGCTCTAGAGAAATCATCAACAACAGTCAAGAAATACTTATAACCTTCTCTGCTTTGAACCTTATAAGGACCCCATACATCCAAGTGTATCAACTGTCCAATATCATTGGTTTGGTGATCACTTAGAGAAAATGGTTCTCTGGTTTGCTTAGCCTTATGGAAGACCTCACAAGGTTCAGCATTAGGTTCAATCTTATATGCAATTTTATATTTTAAAGTGTTAAGAACTTGGTCAGCAGGATGACCAAGTCTGTTATGCCAAATACACTTTGACAAACAACACATTTGAATATTATTATTAGTAAACTTTTTACCTGTATTAAGAAAATACAGCCTATCTTTATGATTACCAGTCCCCACTTGGGTCCTTAGAACAGAATCCTGAATAACACAAGTATCTTCATCAAAAATCACTCTATATTTATTCTCTTTATTGAGTTTATGCAGAGATAATAAGCTGACTTGGTAGCAAGGAACTACCAAGACATTGTGAATTATGATTTTATCTGTAAGTTTTAGACTTCCAATATGAGTAACAAGAGCTTTAGTTCCATTAGGGTGACCAACAGTCATGTTAAGTTTTGAAACTTCCACAATATTAAACATGTTCACAATGGTGTAAGTCATATGTTGACTTGCACCAGAGTCAACAATCCAACCTATGTATAAACTCTAAGTGCTTATGTTGGTATTATGATTGAAAAATCTAGAATAATAGAAACTGAAAACACAGTTCATACGTGCAACATTTGCAGGTATACAACCAGATCCAGATTTTTCATTGATCAAGGCTATCAGTTTCTTATACTGATCATCAGTGAAAGAGTTAGATGAAACAGTAGACTGATCCTTATGACCTGAAACAACATTATTACTAACAGTATTCTGATAAGTATTAGATCTCTTTTTGAAACCAGCAGGATACCCAACTAATTCAAAACACCTATCACCAGTATGACCATTCATATTGCAATGAGTGCAGACCAAATTAGGCCTATTAAGTCTTCTGGTTTGATTATTGTTATTAGCACTTTTGTTCACAGACCACTCATTAGGTTTTGGATTAGTTTTAGATGCAAATGCAGAGTTACTATTCTTAGAAACAGAATGAGATGGAGTACTCCTGTGAGACTCATCTTTAGGTAGTCATGCATTAATGAGCCAAGGTAGTATTTGCAGTGAATCCCCCTATTAGGTAGTCATGCATTACGATAGGAACTCCCAATTCTCTGGCAAATACATCCCTTTTCATCATATCTTCGCATGTACCTGCAATAACATTCAAGTAATGCCCTTTGATTTCACCTGTTAGCCCCTGAACTTAAAATAAAATATTACCTGTTAGCCCCTGAACTTAAAATATTAAAGTCATAATAAAATATTACCTGTTAGCCCCTGAACTTAAAATATTGTCACACTAACAATCCATAACCAAAGATGAGGTTACTTATTTTAAACAGGATAGCTGTTGTTATGGGTGGAAACAAAGGTATTGGTTTAGAAATATGCAGAGAGTTAGCTGATCAAGTTGTCGTGGTGTTGACTGCAAGAGACTAGAAGCTCGGTGAGGATGTTGTAGCCAAACTTCACCAGTCCGGTTTACATGATGTCGTTTTTCATCAGCTCGATGTCACTCATCCGACTAGTATTGCTTCTCTAGCAAATTTCATAGATGCTCAGTTCGGGAAATTGGACATATTGGTAATAGTCTGAATGAATTCCTTTCGTTTTCAATCATAAGTTTATCTTGGTACAACTTTTTAAAAATTTGAGATATGTGATCATATATTTGAGGAAATCTTTTTTATTTATTTACAGTATATAATAAAAGAAAACCTCAAGTGACGAGTTTCGTATTTTGTAAAAAAGAAAGTTTTCTTATCTGGTTATTATTGATTTATTTATAATTATTTTTAATATAAAAAAGCTAAATATTTGTTTATTTGACAAATTTTCCTTAAAAATTCGCATTTATACAAGAGGTATAGAAAGAAATCAAGAATACATATGTACTTGAGATTCAATACTTAATAGTTTTGTACTCAAACGTAAATTCTCAAAAGCAACGCTTCATAAACAAAATTCCAAAATTGTATTTTTAAAACAAAACAATTGAACAACTAAATTAATTGGGAATCATCGTATCCTTATCAAATTCATCAATAAAAAAAGTGTATTTACTCAAAACACAAAATCTTAAGGGCATGTTCTAGCCACGGGCCCAAGGTATATTCTTACATATTAATTGATTTTTAATTTATGTGTATAGTTTGTAACTATATAGATAGCGGATCCTTTAGAAAGTGGAGAAAAATAAAAAGTTTAAAAAGTGTTCCTGTGATGCCACGTGTCCCCCTCCTTTTTCACCCCCAAGGACATCGATGTAATTTCACTCAAGTGACCCACTGTGATCTCATAAAACACATACAAACTCTCTCAAATGACCATACACCAGCCACTACCACTATCATAAGATCATTCGAGATCTGACGTTACAACAACCACCACCATCGCCGGAACCAACACCATCTCCGGAATAACCACGATCTAAACCGGTACCTCAACCACCATCGAATTTGATGACATCACCATTGCAACCGATGGCCATTGTCGGATTCCGCTGTCTACCGTAGAATACAAATACAGATCTAGATCGAAGAAGATGACGACATCGATCTCAAAAACGACGAAGATGAAGACGTTAACCTAATCAACGACGACGAAGAAGACGATTCCCGAAGTCACCGTTGCCGTTGCCGTTGCCGGAACTCCAACCGCCGCCGCACTGGTAACCACAACAACAACCGTCACTGAAACGTATGATTATGAGTAACAGATTTTCCATGAGCATAATAAAGAAGACCAGTTGGATGACTTTTTTCATATTTTAATTTATATCTTCCTTCTGGTGTCTTAAAATATGTTTTCAATCCAACTACTGTTTTTTGTTGTTGTCCACTGTTATTGTTGTTTCCAATTGTTGTTGATGATGATGATGATTACATCATTGAATTTGGGTTTGAACTATTCATCATTTTGAAAAAAAATTTATAGAAAAGAAAAGATGATTATAACAGCATTTTCTTGGAAATAAAGGGAGGGTTTTAGTTATGAATTTGGTGATGGTTTGAGTTGATTTTTGGGGCGTTTTGATGCGGGGTGAATTTCAATTTTGTATGTGAAATGAATTGGAAAATTATGAAGTGGAAGCGTTTTTTTGATCAAATCTAGTGGTGTTGAACATCATAAAAGTACAAGTTTCGTTAAATGAAATAAAGAAATTAAAGCTTGACAACCAGTACACGATTCTAAGATTTGATAGATTGCCAAAAAAAAAAGTACATAAAAGATTTTAGAAATGGACGAATCTGACATCTTGAGAAAGTAATTTAGAAATAATAGAAGTGAAGTGAAGTAAAGTGGCTAGTGCAAACCATTTCTTCGTTTCGAGAAGGTAGCTATAATTTAGGTGGAAATTAGAAAGTAGTGGAAGTTTATTAATTTGTGCAAAAAAGTGTTACTAGTTAGCAAAAATGTGTAATATTTTTTGTGTATCAATTATAGGTTCATCAGTTATTGTGTTGTGTTATTTTTTTTTTTGGTTCATCAATTATTGTGTTGTTATTGGTTCATCAGTTATTGGTTTATCAATTATTGGTTCATCAGTTATAGGTTCATCAATTATTGGTTCATCAATTATTGGTTCATCAATTATGGGTTCATCAATTATTGGTTCATCAATTATTGGTTCATCAGTTATTGTGTTGTGTTATTTTTTTGGTTCATCAATTATTGTGTTGTTATTGGTTCATCAGTTATTGGTTCATCAGTTATTGGTTCATCAATTATTGTTTCATCAATTATTGGTTCATCAGTTTTAGGTTTATCAGTTATTGTGTTGTGTTATTTTTTTTGGTTCATCAGTTATTGTGTTGTTATTGGTTCATCAATTATTGGTTCATCAGTTATTGGTTCATCAATTATTGGTTCATCAGTTATGGGTTCATCAGTTATTGTGTTGTGTTATTTTTTTGGTTCATCAATTATTGTGTTGTTATTGGTTCATCAGTTATTGGTTCATCAGTTATTGGTTCATCAATTATTGGTTCATCAGTTATGGGTTCATCAGTTATTGTGTTGTGTCATTTTTTTGGTTCATCAATTATCGTGTTGTTATTGGTTCATCAGTTATTGGTTCATCAGTTATTGGTTCATCAGTTAGGTTATTAGGTTCATCAGTTATATTATGTTTTGTTCATCAGTTAAGTTATAGGTTATAGGTTCATCAGTTACTTTGGTTCATCAATTTTTTCAGATTCATCAATTTCAGGTTCATCAAATTTGATCAAATGTTTGGGTTCATCAGTTATTGACTAACTGATGAACCTATAATTATAGGTTCATCAGTTAAGTTCATTAATTTTTTGGTTTATTAATTATAGGTTCATCAGTTATTGACTAATTATAGATTCATCAGTTAGGTTCATTGATTTTTTGGTTCATTAATTATAGGTTCATCAGTTAGTTTATCAG
Source organism: Artemisia tridentata subsp. tridentata (assembly GCA_021014915.2). NCBI lineage: Eukaryota > Viridiplantae > Streptophyta > Magnoliopsida > Asterales > Asteraceae > Artemisia > Artemisia tridentata. The sequence goes on along the minus strand of CP139501.1, from coordinate 324,304,163 downwards.
TTATTGACTAACTGATGAACCTATACTTATAGGTTCATCAGTTAGGTTCATTAATTTTAGGTTCATCAGTTTGTTTATCAGTTATTGACTAATTGATGAACTTATAATTATTTGCCATGTGTTATGTGTTTTGGTTCATCAATTAGTCAAAAATGTTACCATAAAAACTGATGAACCAAAGTAACTGATGAACAAAATGTTCATCAGTTACTTTGTGTTCATCAGTTACTTTGGTTCATCAGTTACTTTGGTTCATCAATTTTTATTATAGGTTCATCAGTTAGTTAATTTGTGTTATCATAGGTTATAGGTTCATCAGTTAGTTTATGCTTTTTTTGTTGATGAATATCAGTTGTTTTGGTCAAAAAGTGATGTTTTTTAATCATTATTTTTTTAAAATATACATTTAGTTCATCAGTTAGGTTATTAGGTTCATCAGTTAGGTTATTAGGTTCATCAGTTATATTATGTTTTGTTCATCAGTTAAGTTATAGGTTATAGGTTCATCAGTTAGACATTTTGTTCATCAGTTACTTTGGTTCATCAATTTTTTCAGATTCATCAATTTCAGGTTCATCAAATTTGATCAAATGTTTGGGTTCATCAGTTATTGACTAACTGATGAACCTATAATTATAGGTTCATCAGTTATTGACTAACTGATGAACCTATAATTATAGGTTCATCAGTTAAGTTCATTAATTTTTTGGTTCATTAATTATAGGTTCATCAGTTATTTACTAATTATAGGTTCATCAGTTAGGTTCATTGATTTTTTGGTTCATTAATTATAGGTTCATCAGTTAGTTTATCAGTTATTGACTAACTGATGAACCTATACTTATAGGTTCATCAGTTAGGTTCATTAATTTTAGGTTCATCAATTTGTTTATCAGTTATTGACTAATTGATGAACTTATAATTATTTGCCATGTGTTATGTGTTTAGGTTCATCAATTAGTCAAAAATGTTACCATAAAAACTGATGAACCAAAGTAACTGATGAACAAAATGTTCATCAGTTACTTTGTTTCATCAGTTACTTTGGTTCATCAATTTTTATTATAGGTTCATCAGTTAGTTTATTTGTGTTATCATAGGTTATAGGTTCATAAGTTAGTTTATGCTTTTTTTGTTGATGAATATCAGTTGTTTTGGTTAATCAGTTATTGTCCTATATTATGTTTTTGGTTCATCAATTTTTTTGGTTCATCGGTTTTTGGTTCATCAGTTTTAAACAATTTTTCTTTTTATAACTATTAAAAAAAACTTTACTTTTTGAGTCTTACATTAATAAAATGATTAATAATGCATTGAGAAACAAAAATTAGTGCATTTAGCTCAATTTTAACACAAAATATATAAGCTAGACATTTCATCAAACATCTTGTGTGCAACAAATATGAGTTAAACACCATCTTTAACGTGTGTTATCTTACTCATATGAGATCGGATTTGAGTGATTCAAAAACCTGTGCAAAGAGTGAACAAAAATCTATAACTTTCATGTTTTAAGTTTTTCACGATTCGACATTTATAAGGGTAAAAAATGGGGCCGAAAATGCCAAAAATATCAAGAAAATCAATAACTATTTTATATGTAAAAAATAAAAGTTCGAAATATTTAACAAGATTTATACCAAATTAAAGAGGATTAAATTTTAAAAATTATGGTGAAATCGGTTTTTCATAAAAGTTTGTCGTTTGAAAGATATTTGCGTTTGAAATATGAGGTGGAATTTTAAAAAACGAATCAATTGACCAATATGCCCTTTGACTAAAAATTAAATAAAAAAGGAGGGATGGATAAGGTGGGACACGTGTAACAATATGTATGGCTTTTTAGACTTTGTATTTTGTTCCACTTTTTAACCGATCGCAACTCTATCTATATAATATAATTTTCTTGTGGGTTGAGTTTGATGGTTACTTGGTTAATTTAAGCTAATTTTGATATTATTGGTTTTATAATTGTTTGTTGGTTTGTGACTTTTTAACTTAACGTAAGTGTTATTTGATAACCGGATGTTGGCTTCATGGTTCATGTCAACCTTCTTTAGTTAGAAGAAGACATTAACCTCCATTCTTCATAAGGGCTTACCATGTTAACCACTTTCATGGCTCTTTGAAAAGTGTGGTTTTTTTGAGTACACATAAACGAAGCAATAGTCTGATAATATGTTGCTGATAATGTGTGTATTAGTATCCGGAACTTCACCCAACATTTTTGTAGCTACTCGCTAACCCTTTTGCGCAAGTAACTTTTTTATAACAATAATATAATTATTAGACGTTTTATAACCGCTTGCAGTTATTACTCTCCTGCAATTAGCTGAAACTTCATTCTCAACAGCTAAATAGGATAAATGGGAGATACAGAGCAAGTCTCCGAATCATTCGAAGTCGGTAGTCTAATCGAAAGCTATGGTTTCATGAATGTCACTAGGTACCTCTTATTCACTTCCAATGTCATGGTTTTAGTAATTTAATAAAGTTTATTTTTGTTTGTTTGTGTAGTTATCAACAGTGTGCTCTGTATCCAAACCTACAAATCACAAACATATAAAAAGATAAAAATGATCTCTCATAGATCCAATGTCAGAATGATTAACAAGTTTAATAGGTGATCCTCTAATTATTTAGCCACTGACTTTCTTTTCATATTCATCCCCCATCAAGAAGGAAAATCAAACTCTTTGCTATTAGACATTGCACCTATGGGAGATATTTTTTATCTTTTTGATTTATGTTTGTGATTTGTAGGCTTAGAGACAGAGCACACTGTTTACTTAATAAGTGGTTCTGTATCTGCTGCATCAAGTATCCTAGGTGATTGAAGAGAGAAAAATCATTAATATTTCCTACAATTGAATGGTTTAGGAGGTAATGGCGACATGTTTGGTGCTGGACTTCCGAACTTTGTCTAAATACAACAGCTGACTCATGACCCTAACATGATGATTACTAATCCTGGTGAAACAACTAAACATTCTCACGTGTCTAATACTAATCTGCATCTCAACCCATGGGCTGCTGATGGTGGTAGTAAGTTTTTCAAAGCTAATTTCCTTCTTTAGTTGCTATCCTCTTCTCTAGAGGTGAGAAAATGGGCCGTTCAGGTAACGGGTCAAGACATGGTAGTTTTTGAATGGTCGACCAGGGTTGAGCCGATCCACAAGCACCTTGAATTTGACAATAATTCGCTTTTTGAGTAAACTGAAGAAAATCATTACTTGATAAGTCAAAGTACATCTTTGATTTATTATGCTCCCAACCCAATTAATAGTGGAGCCTTATTCTATAATTCAAATTTAGAAACATTTTTTTACTAATCTGATTGTTCTTCATGCAGTATATATTTACCTCTGAAAGATTGACATTTACTAATTGTTTAGGATTAGTTAGGAGAGTGTGGAGCATGTAGTTAACCATATCAGTTATGTGCAAAAAAACAAATTAAGCACTTTTTTGTTTTGAAAGACTCGAAAAGAGATTTAAAAAAAATGAAGAAAAACGGTTTTGGGTCAACCCAGCATAACCTGCTCTACAATGACCTGCTTATATCACGACCTCTAGAAATGATGGCCTTCGTAATTGCTAACTATAACTTGGAAAGTAACATCACATATTGGTTGTTGTATCAGGTTTACCTTGCTGTTGCATGTGTTGTATGTGGTCATAAATAATTCAATGCTCACACCATTGACCGTTTTATTACCAAATGAGCTCTCCCAAATGGGGTAACAGGATTGGCGACATGGCTAACGCGTATAAATAGGTTGGTGGAAACTGTTTATATGCCCTAAATAATTATTTAGGTAGCCTAACTAATTATGTAGTTGAAGAAAACTGTTTGTGTGTACTTCTACCATATGGTAAACTTTTATTAGTTACTTAAATTTGTTATCCACTTGCGGGGAGGAGGTAAATTTTTGATGACCAATGAGTTTATCCCTGGATTATATAGCAAAGGAATAATCTTATATAAAAAGATATGCCCCCTGCTTTAACCCACACCTCACGATAACCAACACTCATTTGATTATTATGAAATGGCGAAGGAATATTCCGATAACAAAAAAACAAAAAAAAAGGCACAAAAAATTAATACTGGAGCGTTCATGTTTTATTCACTAAAAACTAAAACCATACCAGTTCCCATGCTCTCAACACCACCAGTAAACTCAGCAATGAATGGCATTTCAACACCACCAACAACATTTGAAGATTAACATGATTTAACGCATATAATTCAAAAATAAATAACTCACATATAAAAAATATAAAAAACAACAATATGAAAACCAAAATACAAATTCCCGCTTTCTCTAGGTGATATAATCAGAAGTCTCATATCAGAAAATGACAAAGAACGACATACACTTTCCCACTCATCACCAGCGAACGCCACACCAACAAGCTTTCTTTCTTTAGATGGAGCAGAGTAACTAATACCAATATTAATAACAACACCCTCAAATTAAATCGAAACGCGCTTGGACATCAGGTTAACCATCCAATTCAACATCATCTAGTCATCCTATGAGGTACGGGCTGCAAATAAATGTAAAAATAAATTAATTAAAAACAATTAAATAAAAAAAATGTATATATATATAGTGAGACTTTTTGCGAGAACCATCTTATCTGCGAGAACTGACAGAACCACCAAAAACATACATGCACGCCTTCAATAATTGTATTTTTGCACATATGTTCTAAAAACAACATATATGTTTTAAAAAAAACATTGTTGTTCTAAAGAATTTGATAAGAAATTGGAAATACAAAATTTTTCTTTGAATGTGTGCATGTATGTTCTTATAAGGCGTGCAATGACAATATTGCGGCCGTGTGTAAGATTTTTGTGAAAAAAGAGGATAAGTTCATGATGATATTGAAGAACATAGGTGGATACTTACGGTTATTGATGATTTGCATGTATTTTTATTTTATTTTAAAAGGCGTGCATGTATGTTTTTGGTGGTTCTGTCAGTTCTCGCAGTTAAGATGGTTCTCACAAGAAAGTCTCCATATATATATATATATATATATATATATATATATATATATATATATATATATATATATATATATATATATATATATATATATATATATACACATATACTAGTTTTCAAAGCCCGCCCGATGTGCGGGTGATTGTACAATAAATTGCACGACCATGCTTTCGATGATGATCAAAGGATTTACGAGGTGTTGAGGTTGCGCCAAGCTTGTCTTTAACCTGAAATAAGAAATACTAAAACACTACGTTAAGTGATTACGCAGGGGTTGGACCCTGCGAACCACCTCCGGCGTGCGAGTAAGTATGTGATATGGTAAGTTTGTAGTAAGTTGAGAGAGTTAAGTTGACATTACCATGGTTATGGCCCGTCTAAGCTATTTATAGGGGAGAAATAGGCCTTAGAGGGCGGTTTCACTTGATTTGGAGATCATGGGGGCGTCCCATGAAATGTGGTAACCGCTAGGGCTTTGTGTCCCACGTTCTCCCTTTTGGCGGGAAAGCCTAAGGGAAGAAGGGACGTGGGTATGACCAGGTCAGAATGGTTCTCCGTCCTAGTTCCTTCGTGTCACACCCCGAAAATCGGGTCCAGCGAAAGCATACATGTCACTGAGGTGCTACTCAATTGGTATCACAACACAAGGTACAAAGAACGGTTTTACCTCAACCGTTTAGAAGAAATTTTATTAACAAAAAGTATTAAATTTACATTGTTCAAAAGTAGTGCGAAAATAGGCCCATAAAATAAGTAAGGCGGTCCCAAATATAAATATCAGAGCCGTCTATGACCATGCCCCTTGCCAAGCGCCTCCAGAACTAAGCTATCACCTTAAACCTGAAAATACATGCTAAAAGGGTCAGTTTACGCTGGTGAGTTCACAGGTTTAGTTTAAAACACTATGGTTGAACCAAAAGGTTTTGAGTCCAAATCATCGTTCACAAACAAGTCAAATCTAAACGTAGGCTCACACTGCCTAAATCACAGTTACAGCACCAAATCCGCAAATAATAACATAGACAAAGCATCTCGAACCATAATCAATTATATAGATACCACTCTCATATAGTGATGCGCCAACTGAACCTCAGACTACAAACATGCATAAATGATCCACACATTAATAACCTTATTTCAAAAATCAGTTTTAAATCCACGAAACTATAGCAACACCAATCGGTTAACATAAATTTTACACTAGTTTACCGCACGAAATAAAATCAAAACACGTTTTAAATCCATTTTACCTCCACGAAAACGTTTATAAATCATTTCGGATTCAAAGCAAAAGTAGTAAAGAAATGGGGTGTACGGTTAGCATACCAAGAAAGAAGGAAAAGAGAAAGAGAAGTGGTGCGACAATGGTGGTGATGCCGTCGGCTGTGGTGTTGGCGGCTCACAAATCTTGATCCAAAACAAAACCCTAAGTGTTGCCTTCGCTCTAGCCCGTCAACAAACTCCCCTGGTCTTCGATCTAGATTAGCGGCAACAAAATATGGCGGCAGAGGTTGGCCGGAAAGTGGCCGAAAATCTGGCCGGAGCTCAGATGCGGTGCCGGAAAATGGGTGGAGGGTGGTTAGGGTTTTTTGTGTGGTGTGTATTATAATGGGGTTTATATATTAAAACCCTAGGGACCGGTAATGTAAAATCACCAAGACAGGGGGTGGTGATGTAATTTACTCTCAGGGACCATTCTTGTAATTTCTTCAATCTTTCTCAAAATTAAGTTTGGGGCTCGTTTGGACTAGTAAACGGTTGATTCAAGACACGAGGATTACGCCATTTCGCTCAGAATAATTTTCCAATAAAAATGACTATTCATACGCCTCGTTTCTCACAAATAATAAAATAATCAAATAAAATCGTCGGTTGTGCCAGTACGCGTTGTGTACGAATTTCACGTTTCGCGAGATAACTTCACGTTTTTAAACCCAATGAGTTCAAGAAAGTTCATATATGAAAAACAAGGATAATCTCTTTTAAAAAATATGTCTGAAAAAAATTACGGGTTGTTACACTTCGAAGGAGATACCCCGAAGGGCTTAAGGCTTCGATTGGCGGATTCCCACATGGTAACTTCTTCATAGATGAATGGTTTTACGCTAATGAAACATTTTAGGAGATTAACCTGGGCCTCCGAAGAGAGGGCTTCACACGGGCTCGAAGGGGAGTCCTTCGACCCGTTCGGAGGGTACATCATCAAGCCCCCCAGTCGAAAGTGATATATACGTACGAGTTTATATTGCATTCGACTCGAAAAACATGCTACACTTTACCCCTCTTGCCACAAAAACATAAGACAAAAAAGATAAGCATTTAACTTAATTCCGCATTAAATGCGAATTCATGATTATCCGCCCACTTGCGTCACAGCCATAAAGGCTTTGTTTTTGGTAATTGTAAAACGTCTTTTCAAAAATTTACCATCCGTTTGAAGTCCGCTTATATGCAAGGATAAATGAACACGTGTATGGCCAGGATCAAAGAGATGATGGGTATTTAAACCCTTAGGACGGTAAACCCTAGCTTACTTTCACCTTCCGCCCAAAATACACATACACAGTATTGTGCTCTTGTGCTTCCGTTGAAACGAAAGGTAAAATTTTTTATCACTCCTCTTTGATTTCTTACTCTTTTAATAGCGACATGAGCATGGCTGCAAAAAGAATAATTAGGCAACAAACATGTACTTTATCTAAAGAAACACTATCCGACTTTCTTCATGATTATCCCATACCCACAGAATTCAAAATCATGCTTCCGAGCAAAAAACAAAATATTTTTGATGCTCCCCCTGGATATGTAGGCTTATACGTGCATGCATTTACTCAGTCAAACTTTAGGATACCCATTCATCCTTTAATCTTGGAGTTTTTGCAATATTACAAAGTGCATATCTCAAGGTTGAATCCATTTGGCCTGGCCAAGTTGACCACATACATTGTCATGTGCAAAGCATATGGCTATGAGCCCACACTAACTGTGCTTAGGGGCTTGTCAACCTGTATCCTGTCGGGGATTGGATAACCATTGCTAAAAGGGGTGAACATGATGTGCCATATCTAGTGACCAAACCCTTTTCAAACATCAGAAATTGGAAAGGCCAGTTTTTCTATGTTGAGAACACAATCATACCACCTGAGTATCCAGCTTTGCTTGATGAAGCATATATGTTTGATGAGAAAAGATTCAATGACCCCCTGCCTTATGAAGTAAGAAGTGATCCTATGTACCAGCGTCTTGCACGTCATCCAGTTGATGTGCAAACATTCCCTGAGCCAATCTTGTTTATGGCGGGCATTATAGACCGTTGGGAGGGGTCTCCATCAAAGCCTGAAATAGTTTGTGAATGACAGAGTATGTATATTCCTATTTAAATAAAACAAATAACTTATCTGCTGATATTTATCTTTTCTCTTTTGTTGTTGCAGGAATGGCATTCAGGAACTTTGTTGTGTCAGGAGGTGCTAAAGAGGTCAGCTTTATTCCCAAGGACCCAAAAGATGTGAGCTACGGAGTTGGATCTCCATCTGTATCTGTGAATAACAATGATGTTGATGATTCACCAATTGTGCCACTTGCAGTAGTCCATCCTTCAAAACCTGTGAATACTGAGGAAACTCCACAACTTGTTGAGAATGTTGCTGATTCGGATGACCCTCCCTCAGAGGGTGACGAACTGAAAATCGTTGGGTCCTCCGGCATCGCAGACAGGGTGCAGAACAGGAAAGGTACGAGTGGAAGGCCTTCGAAGGCTACTCCAAAGAGGAAATTGAACATCCCCACTCCTACCTCGAGGTCAACCAGGCAAAAGACAGAGAAGTCTCTTGGTAAAGCAGTCATGTACCCGACCCAAAAAGTTGCTGATGACGATGACATTCATGGTAAGTACAATCTCTTTTGAATCCCTTCGTCTTTAATTTGTTTCGTATCTGATAGATATGCCTTATGCAGGGCTACCGAACACCAAGGAGCTACCAAATGCTCTCACTTGTCATTTGTTGGTTGAAAATGTTACCCCTGCCAGCTGGAAGAGAACCTTGGATGATATGTCCATTGAAGGGCTGTGTGACTTGCACGACAAGAGCTATACCAGACAAGCCATGTTGGATAATCATTTTAACACACGGACAAGGGAGCTGGTTCGTATGGTGAAAGATGCCAAGGAAGAGGTAGCTGTTATTGTTGCCAGGGAGAAGAGCAGGGAGAAAAAGTATGCTGAGCTAGAGTCCAAGTGTGATGCGGCCATGGCGGACTTTGAGAAGAACCCTCGGTATGAAGCCCTTCGTGACAAGATTGATAGCCTTGAAGGACAACTTAAAGAGTCGCAAAGTAAGCTGAAGATGGAGGAGGCTGAGATTTCTGGGTATAAGACACAAGTCGCTGCGCTTGAGTCAAAATGCACTGGTCTTGAGGCCGAAAGAGCCAGGTTGGTAAAGCAGGAGATCAAGCTTTGTCAAGATATGGATGGGTTAAAACTCGAGTGCCAGGGCTTAAAGAAGGATAGGGCTGAGGTGGTATCGAAGGTTGTCCCTTATGTCGCTATGGAGTTGTACCACAGCGATGAGGTGGGAGCTGTTGTGGGAAAGCTGGTGAACGCGGCCATATTCTATGGTAAGTGCACAACGCTGGAGGAGATCGCCGAAACGAAGAAACCGGTTGTGTTGTCGGAGGTACCTTACTACCGTCCGAATTCTCAGCAAGAATATGATGATGCTGGCAATGCGTACACTACAGCAGAGTACCCTTTCCTTGCTGAAGCAACCAAAGACCCCTCAGCCTCAATTGAAGATCTTCTGTCCAAGAAGCCAAGGAAAATACAGCCTCCTTCTCCAACCAAGAGAACCCCATCTGTGAAGCCTCCGTCTCCATCTCACCAAGAGGATCCGAATTCCTCAAAGAATGTCTGAAGGCTGTCCTGTTGGCAGTAATTTGGTCTTTAAGGGTGGCATGTACCCTTTTAAACAATTTCTTATGATGCTTTGTTAGGCATGTGCCTATCTCTTTGAACAATTTATCTTTTGTGTTTCTGGGTTTCGACCCAGACTTTAGACAATGATGTTTAATGTTGGCTATGACTATTTCTAGCCGTATGAATGCCAAGCAAGGGGTAGTGTCCCTTTTATGATATCATGCTTATCTTCTCTTACGCTTATGCATAAACGTAAATATACTACCTAAGGTTATGACCTTATTGTGTGTATTTTGGACCAAGATTTTTGGCAATCGTATAGTTTGACTGCGACAGAGGGTCGCGACCCACTCCGTCTTTATCCTTAAGTTGCAAAGGGCTTAGAATACCCTAAGACTTCATAGGAAAGTTAATGTGAATTGTAATGGATGTTATTTGTATACAGGACATGTGTCCTGCTTCATCCTTCGACATTGAAACTTGTAAAGTACTTGGCTGAACAAATCTTTGTTGTAAATAACGAAACAAGAGATTTTGAGGGAAATATTTTATATCATTAATTGGGTAGGGAGGATTACATCATTTTAAGAAATGAACACTAAGACACCTACCATTGATGCTTCTTTCCCAAGTGAGAAGAATGTGTTACATGAAATTGAAAAACAAGCTAAATGCTTTTAAAAATAGTAAGTCTTGTATGTAAAACTTACGGAGGTTGGTATCATACCAAGTCTTGTTCATGACTCTTCTGACCAGCATATCAAGCTTGTATGCTTTGTTGCCGCAACCTTATCATATGACGTTGGGTCTTTCGAATGTAGGCCTTAGCTTTCCTTGTGCTGTTTTATTCGAAGGACATAGTCCTATATGCCCACAGGACTTGGGGTAGTTCATCTACCCACCCATGCTGGTATTGCCCTAACCTTATCTCGATTTCAGTGACAATGTCCCTGTCAGCACAAATGAACATTTGCTTTATGCTTAGGCCTTCGCAGAAAGATGGGAATACCCCTTCGGCAAATTGCTTCCCTTTGTAGGAGGTGATGATTTGTGGGACTCCAAATCGGAAAATTATGTGTTCCCACGCAAACTTTTCCACATGCTTTCCTGTTATTGATGCCAATGGCCTTGCTGATGTGATGAAGGTCACGTCATGCTCTAATGGTCTTTGAACTTTTGAGTGTATCTGACATGCCGCACATGCTTGTATCATTTTAGTTGCGTTTTCCAGTATAGATGGCCAATAATATCCCATCCTCGTTATATTCGAGACAACGGAGCGAGGGCCTGCGCGCAAACCGTAGGATCCTTCATGTACCTCACAGATGATGTTCGAAGCCTGCTTTGGCCCCACACAACGAAGCCATGGAGACAAGAAAGATCTCCTGTAGAGATTATCCCCAATAAGCCTATATTGGGGAGCTTTGACCCTGACCTTTCGCGTTAGTTTTGGGTCTTCGGGAAGGATACCACTGATCAAGTATTCCCTTATTGGAGTCATCCAATTTGGGCCTTCTTCAAGTAAGACATCAGATACTTCGCCTCGTTTTATTGACCTATCAGCCAATACTTCTACCAAAACCTCCTTCGTTAGATGAGCAAATGCCATCGAAGCTAGCTTGCTTAAAGCATCTGCTTTCTTGTTTTGGTTTCTGCGAACATGTGCTATCTCATAGGATTCGAACCCCTGAAGAAGTTCTTTAGCTTTATCCAAATATTGTTTAATGGTGGGCTGCCTTGCTTCGTAAGAGCCCTTGATTTGGTTGGCTAATAGCTGCGAGTCCACAAAAATGGAAAGGTCACGAACCTCCATTTCCTTTGCGAGTCGGAGGCCAGCTAGCAAAGCTTCATACCCTGCTTCATTGTTCGTAGCTTCGAACTCAAAATGTAATGCATAAGTGTACTCTTTTTTCTCCGGACTAACCAGCATCAGACCTGCTCCCGAACCATCAGAGCTTGAGGCTCCATCTGTGTATAGTTTCCACCCCTCCTTCGTCTTTGGGGGCTTTTCTTTTAGGATTTCTCTGTCTTGGCTAGGTCCGGAGGGTGTTTCAGCGAGAAAATCTGCAAGTATTTGGCCTTTGACGGAGTTTTGACCCTTGTACTCTATGTCATGTTCTCCTAGTTCGATGGCCCATTTGGCCACTCTACCCGATTTCTCAGGCTTCGACAGTATCTGCTTAATTGGCTTATCGGTCAATACTGTGATGGGATGAGCTTGGAAGTACCTTCGAAGACGCCTTGCGGCGTAAACCAATGCTAGGACTAGCTTTTCTAACTCCGGATAGTTCAATTCATCCCCTTGCAGGACCCTGCTAACAAAGTAAATCGGGACTTGCTTCTTATCCCTTTCTGCCAGAAGGACATCACTAATGCTTTCGAAAGATGCCGCAATATACATGAACAACACTTCGCCTTTGATTGGGGCCGTAAGTGTTGGTAAGATTTCCATGAACTCTTTCAGCTTTTGGAAAGCGGCTTCTGCATCACAACTCCATTGGAAAGTCTTTTTATCTGTACACCCCTTGAGTGTTTTGAAAAATGGTAAAGAACGATCCGCCCCTTTCGACAGGAATCTGCTAAGTGCTGCGAGCTTCCCATTTAGGCTTTGTACTTCTTTTAATGACTTTGGAGCTTGTAGATCAGTGATGGCTTTGACCTTCGAAGGGTTAGCTTTAATTCCTTGCTTTGTAATCAGATGCCCCAAGAATTGTCCTTCTTCCACGCCAAAGGAACACTTCTTTGGGTTAAGCTTCATGTTGATTGCCCTCAATTGATCGAAGGTTTCTTGAATGTCGGAGAGTAGGTCTTCCTCAGTCCTACTTTTTATTATCATGTCATCAACGTAGGCTTCCAAGTTCCTTCCTATCTGTTTGTGGAAGGCTTTGTCTACCAATCTTTGATAAGTTTCCCCTGCGTTCTTTAGACCGAAGGGCATTTTCTTGTAGCAGTAGACACCCTTTCTTGTGTAGAAGGCTGTCTTCTCCTCATCTTCCTCCGCCATTTGTATTTGGTGATACCCTTTGATGATGTACCCTCCGAACGGGTCGAAGGACTCCCCTTCGAGCCTGTAGAAATCCCTCCCTTCGGAGGCCCAGGTTAATCTCCTAACACGTTTCATTGGCGTAAAACCCTTCGTCTACGAAGTGGTTACCATGTGGGAATCCGCCAATCGAAGCCCTAAGCCCTTCGGGGTATCCCTCTCGAAGGGACTACAACGGAGAATCCTCTTGACTTGGTCATACCCACGTCTCCTCTTCCTTTAGGCCTTCCCGCCAAAATAGAGATCGTGGGCTACAAAGCCCTAGCGGTTACCACAAATCATGGGACGCCCCCATGATCTCCGAACAAAGTGCAACCGCCCACTAAGTCCTATTTCTCTCCTATAAATAGCTTAGTCGGGCCAAGACGATGTAAGTTAACTTCACTCTCTCAATTTACGACCTACTTATCATCACACATACTTACTCGCACGGCGGAGGTGGTTCGTAGGGTCCAACCCCTGCGCAATCACTTAACGTAGTATCTTGGTATTTCTTATTTCAGGTTAAGAACAAGCTTGGCGCAACTTCAACACCCCATAATTCCTTTGATCACCATCGAAGGCCTGGTAGTTCATTTTATTGTACAATCAGTGGCGCCATCCGTGGGACCGCTACAATTGGTCTCGTCATTTCCAAGCTTATAACCAACCAACTACTTTCACTATTATTCCGGCATGGATCAAGGGAGAGAAGATACTCCCCTACCGGGTTTCTCCACTTTGGCACCAATACCAATCAACGACTCTAACAACCTTCCCCCCATAACGCCTTCTACATTCACAACACGTTCTCACCCAGAAATAACACCCAACCATCATGCTTCGACATCAGCCAATCCGGAGCCTATTATTAGCCCAGACTTTGTCGAAGCCAACCACGAAGTGTTGGAATCTCTCTTAAGGGCTCGCAAAAGGCAACTCCGGAATGTTGGAATGCGAAGGGAGTTGGAATACTCAAGCAAAGAGTATGATGAAGAAATGGAGATGGAACCTAGGCCTCCGACCCAAGGAGCAACTCTATCGGCCTTAAGGATTGGGTCTCCGGTCAGTCGAAGGCTAAGCAGAAGGTCCGTTGGTTTCGAAGGAGTCCCCGAGAGGGCTCCGACAAGGAGAGAAGGGGAGGTTACCGAAGGCTCTAACGGTAGGAGCCAACGAAGGGAAGAAGTGGGGGTGCCTTTGCCTCCATTGCTAGCAGCTCATCTTGGAAGGTCTGAAGCTGGGGTCCCGTTGCAGCCTTCTCACGCATCAGGCGTAGAAGGCAATCTGCCTACAATTAATATGGGAGGAAATCTTCCTCCCAATGGTATGTACCCCTCGTTCCAAACTCAGTCTTATCCTCAAAATTTATATCCTCCAGTAAATGGACAGCCTAATAACCCAAGCCTCCCTCAAACTTATGGGAGCATACCCTTCGGGCATCCTATGGCGTACCCTCCGTATGCCATGGGAAACGGTTATCCGTTTGCCATGAATACACCTTATCAGTCCTACCCAAGTCAAACTCCTATGGGAATGCCCCCAAACAACAATCCCTATAATACTGTTCCCATGTATGCACCACCTTATAACTGTCTATACTCAGACCCTATGGGTTCAGCTACACCCTTCATTAGGTGGATAGAAGATTACCCATTGCCTGATGGGTTGAAAATGCCTTCGCACATTGGGACTTATGATGGGAAGGGGGATCCAGACAATTTCTTACATTTGTTCGAAGGGGCTATCAAAATGCAAAAATGGGTTATGCCGGTGGCCTGTCATATGTTTACATACACCCTACAGGATTCTGCTCGTATTTGGTGGAATGGGCAAAAGCCCGGTAGCATTGTCAACCTTGATGATCTCAAGGCTAAGTTCCGGTCACACTTCAGTCAGCAAAAGAAGTTCACAAGGACTCATTTAACGGTGCACAACATCAAACAAAAGGAAAACGAAAGCACAAGGGCCTTCGTTACTAGGTACACCGATGAGACTTTGCAGATTTTGGGTCTTCATGAAGATCAGCGCATTTCGGGTTTCGTACATGGTCTTCGAAATCGGAGTTTGGTGGAATTCTTGTCCACTGACCTTCCGACAACTTACAAAGGGTTAATGGAAAAGACGTATACTTGGATCGAAGCGAAAGAGGTATCCACTAATGGGGCTCCGATAGACAGAGACAACAAAAACAAGTTTTTGAAGCATTCTTCGTGGGAAGGGTCAAAGAGCAAGAACAAGAACAGAGATAGGTTTTCTCCGTACAACAAAGGCCCCAACCACGGTTTGTTAATCAGTCTAACCAAGTCTCCAAAGGAAATACTTGCTACGGAGAGGGCTGCTAAGGCCTTCGAAGCACCCCCTCGTATGACAATTAAGGGCAAAAACAGGGATACCAGCAAGTATTTTCACTTTCACGAAGATTATGGTCATGATACGAATAGTTGTAGAGAATTAAAGAAACAGATAGTAGAAGCTGTGAAGTCCGGGCAATTGGCACACTTGGTGAAGGGTATAAAGAAGGGAAAGGAAAAGATGACCGACACTCAATTGGCTAAAGATACTACTCCTCTCGAAGCCCTAATACTCATGGTTCGTTGGGGCGAAGCCAGCTTGAAAAGAAAGGTAACGGAGCAGGAGGGTAATGAAGTAGGGGAGGTAACTTTTCCTCCTCTTGCGGGCCAAGTCCCTTCAAACGATCTGGTAGTCATCAAAGTCCTCATTTCCAACCGAGAAGTGAATAGAGCCTATATGGACTGCGGAAGCTCCTGCGAAATCATTTATGAGCATTGTTTTCTTAACCTCAAGCCTTCGATCAGGTCACAGCGGGTTGATTCGAAGATACCTTTGATAGGATTTTCCGGCGAGCATTCGTGGCCTCTGGGGGATGTTCCGTTGGAAATAACAATTGGAGAAGGCAAGCTCTTAAGGACCGAAACCCTCATGTTTGCTATCGTAAGGTCCAACTCTCCTTACAACTTGTTGATAGGAAGGACCGCCATGCAAAAGATGGGTATCGTAGTCTCCACTATACATGCAGCGGTAAAGTTCCATACACCTTATGGGATAGGAACCGTGTTCTCCAGTTACAGTCAAGGACAAGTGGGAGACAGTGGCAAAAAGATTAGGGAAAGTCCGGAAGAGCCTCTGAAGGCTATTCTAAGTTATACAGATGCCGAAGAGCGTATTGTGATAAATGAGCTCTATCCAGAGCAAACGGTGGTAATCGGAAAGCAACTCCCTGCTAACTTCAAAGCAGACCTGGAGAAGCTACTCAAATCCAATAAAGATGTGTTCGCATGGACATATTCAGACATGACAGGAGTTCCCAGGACTCTTATGATCGATGGCAAGCCCTTCGGCACAGAACATAAGCTTAACGAGTTCAAGCACATTGAACCAATTAAGCAGAAGCGACGAAGCCTGGCACCAGAAAGAAATGCAGCTGCTTGCAAAGAGGTGGATGAACTTGTGCGAGCAGGAATTCTCAAGGAAGTAAAATACCAAACTTGGGTTGCTAACCCAGTCATGGTAAAGAAAAGTGACGGAGGGTGGCGTATGTGCGTTGACTTCACCGACATCAATAAAGCTTGCCCGAAGGACTGCTACCCTCTACCAGAAATTGATTGGAAGGTCGAATCTCTCTCGGGGTTCCGTTTGAAATGTTTTCTGGACGCCTACAAAGGGTATCACCAAATACAAATGGCGGAGGAAGATGAAGAAAAGACAGCCTTCTACACAGGAAAGGGTGTCTATTGCTACAAGAAAATGCCTTTCGGTCTGAAGAACGCAGGGGCAACTTACCAACGATTAGTAGATAAAGCCTTCCACAAGCAAATCGGGAGGAACTTGGAAGCCTACGTTGATGACATGGTAATAAAAAGCAGAATCGAAGAGGATCTCCTCTCCGACATCCAAGAGACCTTCGATCAATTACGGGCAATAAATATGAAGCTTAACCCTACGAAGTGTTCCTTTGGCATGGAGGAAGGACAACTCTTGGGGCATCTGATCAATAAACAATGGATTAAAGCTAACCTTTAGAAGGTTAAAGCCATCACTGAACTTCAAGCTCCGAAGTCACTAAAAGAAGTTCAAAGCCTCAATGGGAAGTTTGCGGCACTTAGCAGGTTCCTGTCGAAAGGGGCAGATCGGTCTCTACCATTCTTCAAAACACTTAAGAGGTGTATAGATAAAAAGACTTTCCAATGGAGTTGTGAGGCGGAAGCAGCCTTCGAAAAGCTAAAGGAATTCATGGAAATTTTACCAACACTTACAGCCCCAATCAAAGGCAAAGTGTTATTCATGTACATTGCGGCATCCTTCGAAAGCATCAGTGCGGTGCTCTTAGCCGAAAAGGAGAAGAAGCAAGTCCCAATCTACTTTGTTAGCAGGGTCCTGCAAGGAGCTGAATTAAATTATCCGGAGTTGGAAAAGCTAATGATTGCGTGGTTTTGTAACCTTACAACAGGTTTTACCTCTCGAGGGATCTCAAGAGGCTTACAACCCCACCAGGCAGTGTACCTGACCGATGTAGTACAGTGTAGTGGTAAGTACGGGGGATTGATCGTTCTCCACAGGGAATAGTGTTCGTTAGGTGTGAAAGGCTACTCTAATTAGGTCTAAGGGTTGAGGAAGATTCTTTTTTATGTTTTTATAATTTTATGAAAGCAAGTAAAATCTCGGTTTTGAAGGAGTGGGCGGAATTAGTTGCTAGTCAACTAACCCAAAATTTACTACGAATGCAAATAAAATAAAATAACAAAAATGAAATGTGGTGAGAAACTTATGTGTAGAGAAATGTGTTTACTTAGATTTCCTTACTCCCTAACTATCTTTTACCGGTTAATTAGTGTGTATTAGTCGCGTGGATGACGGGTGTATTCCTTAATACCATTCGTGGGGTGGCGTACTTACTTCCCCAACTCTACAAGCTCCTACTTCACTCCTATGTCGAGCCGGCTAGGAAGCTCCTAACATGGGATCACTAGAATTCGCTTGTGCATTAAATACAACCATAAAAACCTTTAGTACGCGTTTGGTTCATGTTTCTTAAGACGTTCAAGCAAGTTACCGAATAGGAAGTTAGCCAGTTTTCTTAAGCCTAACATAGATAAACAATCATCCAATACAACTAACAACACACTAACAACCAATAATCAATAGCTAGGTTTCATTAGATCTAAGCAAACACAAGATAAAATTAGCCTAACATGTTAAACAAAAGACAAGCATAAGATAGAATCAAACAACACATAGACATATTGAATGATTAATTGATAACTTATCTTTCAATGAAACATGGAAGATCTCAAGGCAAAAAGCCCTGAAAAAGTAGCTAAAATCGTCTTAGGGTTTTATCCCAAAATTCCACACACTAAGCTCTCTCTTAATGACAAAAAATTAGAAAACTATATATAGATTTTTGGATCTGACGGCGTCACCTTATGCATTGTGACGCCGTCACCTCGCCGCTCTTAGGGTTCCCGGGTGACCTTCTTGACGCCGTCCCTCTTTAGCTCTTCAAAAATCCATTCTGGCCTATCAAGGCTTGACGCCGTCGGATCATGAACGTGACGCCGTCCCCTTATGATTTAAGCCGTGACGCCCTTGATTTAGTTAAAGCGTGACGCCGTCAGAATTCTCATGCTAACTCACTGGCCCGTCATGAGTAAATTTCACATCCAACTTTTCTTGCCAAGGCATGACGCCGTCCAGAGTAAAGTCTGACGCCGTCAAGAGTAACTTTCAGCCGATTCTTGAGACTTTGCCGTTTTCTTCACTTTAATGCTCCAAAAACGTCCAAAATGCCTCCTTTTCCAGATTTCTCCTCAAAAGTACCTAAAATGACAAAAGGAACGATTTAGGGCAATATTTGATCAAATAAATACGATTTCGGGCTTAAATGACCCCTTAAAAGCGGTACACTTTTCGCCTCATCAAATACCCTTACACTTGAGATTTGCTTGTCCTCAAGCAAATGCGCTTTTATTCTAATCAAAATACAAGTTAGGGGTCATTTAATGCTAACATAAAAGTAATTACAACAAATAATCGTTCCACTTCAATCATAATAAGCACGGAGATTACATACTAGCACCTCACAAGTAGTGTTTAGATACTCACATCTCTCAAGTGTCATCAAAATAAATCTCATAAATGAAAACGAAAAATATCTCTCACTACCTGTCATAGCAAATAGATTACCATAGGCTTGGGAAAGGATCGAAAACCTCCTCCACTAGGCGTAAGCACCTAAGATAAACTATCAAAGAGGGCTTTTAAATGGGTTATAACGTTAGGTGTAGGGAAAAGGAAAACACGGTTTTGTTGGATACGGGATATTTTACTGGTGGCGAGTTAAAGATCTTGATCAATTACATGTACTATACAATGTTGCTAAGCCAAGACTAGACTCAATTTTAAGCTAGAAACAAAATAACAAAATAACAAAAACATAAAGATAAACATAAAATGAAACGGGATGGTAGTCCGTATGTTTTTTCTATTTTTCATTTTCTCATTTTTTGTATTTTTCTTGATTTTTTTCGATTTTTTTTTTTTTTTTTTTTTTTTTTTTTTTTTTTTTTTTTGACATACATTCTTGCCCTACCATCCAAAATAATACATCATAGGGGCGTTGCATTCCCCTTACACTTGAATTTTTACATAACTTTACAAATACTAATCTAATGACTCGAATTAAGATAATTGAAAAACTTGGAGTACTTTTAAAATATTTAGCACATATGGGGGTAATAAATGATGTTCTTCCCCATTACTCCATCATACTAGTACTTTACCCATGAGTCCCAATCGTCCCAAAACAATATGTACAAGGATATGACTCAACTTAGCAACCATGTAATCAACTAGATCATTAACTTGGGTTTAAACAAATGTTGTAACAATAATGCACTAAAGATGAGTGCATACAAGGTAGGCTAAGGCGATTTGGGTGTACATTTTGGTGGGGTGTAACAAATTCTTCCTTTAAGTAAAATGCTTAAAGGTCGAAACGAAAAGATAGGCTCTGAGGGGTGTACTAGGGGTATCGTGTACTAAAAATGAGTACAACGCAAAGGGTGTGGGAGAATTACTTGACCAATGTAGCCAAAGTAATTATAACAAAAACACAGGTGTAAAACAATGGGTTAATCCTAATGCCTCTTATCATGTAGTAAATCTAACTACACGAATGTAGTCTCACTTGTGGCCTTGGAATGGTCCTAACGCAAGTTCTAGAATCTAAGTGCTACCGGTACACACATCATAGCATAAATGCTTTTCCTACCAATTCTAGGGGCGAACCTCACATATTTGGGGTGGAAAATTTTTTAGTGGTACGGTTTTTTGTGCTAGTCATATAACTCCTATCCGTGAGACGCTCATTAAGATCAAAGTTTCACTCCTATATGTTGTAAAAAATTTTAAATTTGGCACTAAAATTACCCTAATCAAGTATTTCTCTCAGTTTTATTACACATCTATTATTAAACAAACAAAAATCAAGCGCAATTGTATTCTCTAAAATCGTACTTTTACCCTCCCCTTACACTTAAGATGAACATTGTCCCCAATGTTCAAATAACAAGATGTAAAAGCATAAAGTAAAAGAATGAAATCAAATACTCCCCTGATTCGCTCGTTGGATAGTGAAATCACACGGTTAAATCTTCCTCCAAAGAGAATGTTGAAGCTCCATGACTAATGCATCGCCATAAGCTTGATTCCATAAACATTTCCTTGTCCAAAATAACCTGTTAACCTGAGAAAAAAAAACACGAAAACCTGCATAACATCGGCGGGATAAAATCTATATATAAGGATATAATGCTTGTGGAATGATAATTTTGCAGATTCCTGGAGATTATAAGTTGGAGATTTAATAAAAACTTTTTATGAAAACAAAACTTTCAAAAATTTCTGGAAATTAAATCTGACGCCGTCAGGTTATAACCCCTGACGCCGTCAGAAATGACCTGACAAAAATTTTCATTTTAAGTTTCCGGAAAATTTCTGGAAAAACCTTTTACCTTACTTCCTGGAAATCCTGCAAAACATCATTATGACTCGAAACAAGCATTTGACTCAAACAAATACGAATATGTATGCTAATTTATTATTATTATGATTCATGTTCATTTGTGTTCTAACAAACCGATTTAGATTTCCCTTACACTTATCTTTTGCAAAATACCTTTATATGTAGTTAAGACGAAGTTAAAAACAACATAAAGCATTTTCACAAATTAGTTTTTAACATGAATCAATAATAATAAAAATTAAACACACATACGGAAACAAATAAAAACAAACAAACAAATAAATAAACACACAAAGCAAATAAAACAAATAAAGCTTGGGTTGCCTCCCAAGAAGCGCTTTTCTTTATTAACGAGTCTTGTAGCTAGACTCAAAGTCACGCTACCCTATGTAAGTGAGCTCGTCATCAAGGACGTCTTTAGGGTTAAGCTTGGATTGAAGTTTCCTATTGGTTCGCTTAGTACGATATGTCTTTTCAAACTTCTCTCCATCCGGGTCATACAATGTCATCTTGATATGCCATGACCCGTCTCCATCTTTGGGTGGTTTATCCCAATTCCACTTATGATCATCTTCCTCACAAATCCACTTATTCATTCCTAGGTTAATTGGCAAAACTCCTAGGAAATCAATCATCTTTCTAAAAACTAGAGGGTCTTCAAATGGATCCAATTCGGTGTCCCTAGCCAAGAGTTGCTCCACCGTATGTGTTCGGTTAACAAAGTCCTCTTCTAGGTAAAATGGGCGTTGGGGTCCTATGAAGTCTCTATCAATCCAAGGTCCATATCTAGATGGTCTCCTATTTAATTCTAACCAATGGGGTGTCGGTTCCTCACTAGTATCATAGGCGTGTTTCTTAACATCATAGATTGACCAAGTATCTCCTTCTCCTACCGCTATCTTAGATTCCTTACAATCAATCATAGCACTAGCGGTCGCCAAAAATCCTCTACCTATCAACAAGGGGCATGTAGGGTCGCTAACCATATCAAGGACGTGGAAATCGGCTAAAATGGTTAGTTTTCCAATGTGTACTAACACGTCCTTAACTACTCCAACCGGGTAAGCAACACTTCCATCCGCTAAGCCTATTATCACCTCGGTTTCTTCAAGTTTTCCAAGTTTTAGAGAGGTGTAGAGAGGTAACGGAAGTAGGTTAAGGCTTGATCCAAGATCGGCTAATGTGTCATAAGCCTCCGAATTACCGACCTTGCAAGGTAGAACAAATAAGCCCGGATCATCTAACTTCTTAGGTAGTTTGTTTTGAACGAAGGCGGTCCCTTTTTCGCCTAATTTGAGCTTCTTCTCATCCAACACATCAACAACCGGACTTTCAAGGTGGAGCTCCTTGAATTCTTCGTCAAGGTTTTGAGTGGGAGGTGTTTCAACTATGTTGTTGACCAATTTGGATGTCATAACTTCTTGGTCATTTGGAACGACTTGGGTTTGTTTGAAACACGTGCTCATGGAATTGACCGAATAATATTGTGGACAAGAACTAGGGGACGAAACCGATGAAATAGCTTTGACATTTAGTTTCGGGTTCTTGACCGTGTTGCTAGGGAGTGCTCCCATTTCTCGGTCATTGAGGGCTTTTAACAAGGTGTCAATCTTATCGGTCATCTCGCTTTGTTTTTGTTTGAAATCGGCTTCAAACTTGGCTAAACGAGCTTCTTGAGATGCCATAAATTGAGACATCAATCCTTCAAAGTTATTGGTACTACCATTGCCGGAAGGATTGTTGTTGAAAGTATGGTTCGAGTTGGAACCGCTTGATTGGAAACGATTAGGTGGGTTGGAAGAATTGGTTTGTTGAGAGTTTTGGTTTTGTTTCCACCTAAGGTTCGGGTGATTTTTCCATGAGGGGTTGTATGAATCACCATAATGGTTTGGCTCGGGTTTGAAAGTGTACCACTTGTCTCCTGCTCCGTCGGTACGCGAGGATGCGTAGTCCACAAAAGCTTGTTCGGGGAGTTCCATGCAATCACGAGTGTCGTGGGGACCACTACATAATTCACATGAGGAAGTGATTTTGTTCACTTGGCTTGAAGATTTAGGAGCCTCGTAGGATTTCATGAGAAACTTGACTTGGTCTTCAAGTTCTATGATCCTACGGTCGGAAGTGCTTGAATTGTTCGAAGGCAAAGATATTGCCTTGACCGTTTTATTCAAATCACGGGGATCACTCCAACTTTCGTTGTCATAAAGAGCAAGATCCTCTAGGAGAGCCCATGATTGTTCCGCACTTAGATCACGCAGCTTGCCACCGGCCGATTGGTCAATGGTTTGCCTCGTGGAGAGATTGATATGGTCATAGAAGATTTGGACTTGGAGCCAAAGTTCTATGCCATGGTGAGGGACTTTTTGGAGTAAGTCCTTGAATCGAGTCCATGCCTCGTAGAGAGTTTCGCCTTGACGTTGTTGGAACATCAAGATATCATTCCTTAGCTTGGTAGTTCTTCCCGGTGGGAAAAACTGAGCAAGGAAACGAGTGGTGAGATCATCCCAAGAGGTAATGGATCCTGCGGGTTGACGTTCTAGCCACTGACTAGCTTGGTCCCGCAGAGAGAATTGGAAGAGACGCAATCGGGTCGTCTCTCGAGTGGCAACATCAAGGTCTATAGAATCAACGATTTTAAGAAAGTCCTTGAGATGTTGATTAGGATCTTCAGAACGAAGTCCATGGAATGCGCATCCACTTTGCACCAACCGGATGGTGTCGGATCGCAAGGGTGTGATATTGGCTCCTTGAGTGAGCTCAATGGTGTTTCGATAGCCATGGTGGCTAGGACGGGAATACTCTCCTAAAGTACGGGCTCTAGGAGGTGGTGGTGGTTGTTGTGGTGGTGGGTTGTGGGGGTTAAGGATATTACCATCTTCCATGATGTCGGATGGTATGGTTACGAACAAAGACACGAAGAAAATAGATAGACTAAAGAAAACCTAGAAAAATAAAATAAAAATCTCACTAGAAAGGAATCTAGTGAGTAGACCTAATAGAAATAAAAATTCAACCTAAACAATAACTATTCCCCGGCAGCGGCGCCAAAAACTTGATTGCGTGGTTTTGTAACCTTACAACAGGTTTTACCTCTCGAGGGATCTCAAGAGGCTTACAACCCCACCAGGCAGTGTACCTGACCGATGTAGTACAGTGTAGTGGTAAGTACAGGGGATTGATCGTTCTCCACAGGGAATAGTGTTCGTTAGGTGTGAAAGGCTACTCTAATTAGGTCTAAGGGTTGAGGAAGATTCTTTTTTATGTTTTTATAATTTTATGAAAGCAAGTAAAATCTCGGTTTTGAAGGAGTGGGCGGAATTAGTTGCTAGTCAACTAACCCAAAATTTACTACGAATGCAAATAAAATAAAATAACAAAAATGAAATGTGGTGAGAAACTTATGTGTAGAGAAATGTGTTTACTTAGATTTCCTTACTCCCTAACTATCTTTTACCGGTTAATTAGTGTGTATTAGTCGCGTGGATGACGGGTGTATTCCTTAATACCATTCGTGGGGTGGCGTACTTACTTCCCCAACTCTACAAGCTCCTACTTCACTCCTATGTCGAGCCGGCTAGGAAGCTCCTAACATGGGATCACTAGAATTCGCTTGTGCATTAAATACAACCATAAAAACCTTTAGTACGCGTTTGGTTCATGTTTCTTAAGACGTTCAAGCAAGTTACCGAATAGGAAGTTAGCCAGTTTTCTTAAGCCTAACATAGATAAACAATCATCCAATACAACTAACAACACACTAACAACCAATAATCAATAGCTAGGTTTCATTAGATCTAAGCAAACACAAGATAAAATTAGCCTAACATGTTAAACAAAAGACAAGCATAAGATAGAATCAAACAACACATAGACATATTGAATGATTAATTGATAACTTATCTTTCAATGAAACATGGAAGATCTCAAGGCAAAAAGCCCTGAAAAAGTAGCTAAAATCGTCTTAGGGTTTTATCCCAAAATTCCACACACTAAGCTCTCTCTTAATGACAAAAAATTAGAAAACTATATATAGATTTTTGGATCTGACGGCGTCACCTTATGCATTGTGACGCCGTCACCTCGCCGCTCTTAGGGTTCCCGGGTGACCTTCTTGACGCCGTCCCTCTTTAGCTCTTCAAAAATCCATTCTGGCCTATCAAGGCTTGACGCCGTCGGATCATGAACGTGACGCCGTCCCCTTATGATTTAAGCCGTGACGCCCTTGATTTAGTTAAAGCGTGACGCCGTCAGAATTCTCATGCTAACTCACTGGCCCGTCATGAGTAAATTTCACATCCAACTTTTCTTGCCAAGGCATGACGCCGTCCAGAGTAAAGTCTGACGCCGTCAAGAGTAACTTTCAGCCGATTCTTGAGACTTTGCCGTTTTCTTCACTTTAATGCTCCAAAAACGTCCAAAATGCCTCCTTTTCCAGATTTCTCCTCAAAAGTACCTAAAATGACAAAAGGAACGATTTAGGGCAATATTTGATCAAATAAATACGATTTCGGGCTTAAATGACCCCTTAAAAGCGGTACACTTTTCGCCTCATCAGCTAATCCTAGCCTTGGTTTATGCTGCAAGACGCCTTCGAAGATACTTTCAAGCTCATCCCATCACGGTATTGACTGACAAGCCTATTAAGCAGATACTGTCGAAGCCTGAGAAATCAGGAAGGGTAGCTAAATGGGCTATCGAATTGGGAGAACATGAGATAGAGCACAAGGGTCAAAACTCCGTCAAAGGTCAAGTACTTGCAGACTTTCTTGCCGAAACACCTTCCGGACCTAGCCAAGACAAAGAAATTCCTAAAGAAAAGCCCCCAAAGATGAAGGAGGGGTGGAAATTGTACACAGATGGAGCCTCAAGTTCCGATGGTTCAGGAGCAGGTTTAATGCTGGTTAGTCCGGAAGGAAAGGAGTACGCTTATGCATTACGTTTTGAGTTTAAGGCTACGAACGATGAAGCAGAGTATGAAGCTCTGTTAGCTGGCTTTCGACTAGCAAAGGGCATGGAGGCTAATGACCTCTCCATTTTTGTAAGCTCGCAACTAGTCACCAACCAAATCAAGGGCTCTTATGTAGCAGAGCAGCCCACCATCAAAAAATATTTGGATATAGTTAAAGAGTTTCTTCAGGGATTCGAACCATATGAGATAACACATGTTCGAAGAAGCCAATACAAGAAGGCAGATACCCTAAGCAAGCTATCTGTGATGACTTTCTCTCATCTGCCTGAGGAAGTTTTAGTAGAAGTATTGGCCCATAGGTCAATTACACAAGACGAAGCATCTGACAGAGGCAACAATTGGATGACTCCAATTAGGGAATACTTGATCATTGGTATTCTGCCAGAAGGTACTAAGCTTGCTCGAAAGATCCGGGCCAAAGCTCCCCAATATAGACTTATTAGGGACAATCTATACAGGAGATCTTTTTTATCTCCATGGCTTCGTTGCGTGGGAATGAAACAGGCTTCAAGCATTCTCTATAATGTTCATAAAGAGTCTTGTGGAAAACACACAGGCCCTCGATCCATTGCCTCGAAAGTAACAAGATGGGGATATTACTGACCATCTATATTGGAAGATGTAACAGAAGTGATCAAAGCATGCGCGACATGTCAGGTACACTCAAAAGCTCGGAAGCCATTAGAGTATGACGCGTCTTCTATCACATCAGCAAGGCCTTTCGGCCAATGGGGAGTCAGCATAATCGGACCCCTAGCAATAGCTCCTGCAGGAGTATAATTCTTGGTCATAGCCATAGACCACTTCACCAAATTGGTTGAAGCCAAGCCTTTGGCATCAACAACAGGTAAGCATGTGGAAAAGTTTATGTGGGAACACATAATTTGCAGATTTGGAGTCCCACAAGTCATCACTTCTTACAAAGGGAAACACTTAGACGAAGGGGTGTTCCTATCTTTCTGCGAAAGCCTGAATGTGAAGCAAATTTTCACTTGTGTTGACAAGGATATTGTTATTGAAATTGAGACAAAGTTAGGACAATATCAGCATGAGTGGGTAGATAGGTTACCCAAAATCCTGAGGGCATATAAGAATATGTCCTTCAGATAAATGAGAGTAAAGCCAAGTCGAAAGGCCCATTGTCAAAGAGAAATGCTGCGACAACAAAGCATACGAGCCTGGAGATCTGGACACTAGCTTTCGTAAGTTTTATATATAAGACTTACTCTTTTAAAGCACTTAGTTGTTTTTCAATTTCATGTAACGCATTCTTCTCACATGGGAAAGAAGCATTAATGGTAGGTGTCTTAGTGTTCATTTCTTCAAATGATGTAATCCTCCCTACCCACTTAATGATATAACAAATTTCCCTCAAAATCTCTTGTTTCATTTTATACAACAAAGATTTGCTCAGCCAAGTACTTTACAAGTTTCAATGTCGAAGGATGAAGCAAGACACATGTCTTGTACACGAAAAACATCCATTTCAATTCACATTAACTTTCCTATAAAGTCTTAGGGTATTATAAGCCCTCTGCAACTTAAGGATAAAGACGGAGTGGGTCGCGACCCTCTGTTGCAGTCAAATTATACGATTGCTGAAAATCTTGGTCCAAAATACACACAATAAGGTTATAACCTTAGGTTGTATATTCACGCTTATATATAAGTGTAAGAGAAGATAAGCATAATATCAAAAATGGGATATAATCCCCTAATTTGGCATTGACACGGCTACACATAGTCACAGCCAACGTTAAAACATCCAAGCAAATTGTCTGAAGTCTGGGTCGAAGCCCAGAAACATAAAAGATAAATTGTTCAAACATAAAGGCACATGCCTTAAACCAAAGGACATTGTTTAAAAAGGGTACATGCCACCCTTACTGACCAAATTATTGCCAACATGGCAACCTTCAAATATTCTTGGAAGAGTTAGGATCCTCTTGGTGAGCTGCAGACGGAGGCTTCTCAGAGATGGTTCTCTTGGATGGAGAGGGAGGCTGGATTTTCTTGGGCTTTTTGGATAGGAGATCTTCAATTGAGGCTAAAGGGTCCTTGGTGGCTTCGGCAAGAAATGGGTACTCTGCTGTAGTGAATGCATTACCAGCTTCATCATATTCTTTCTCAGAATTCGGACGGTAGTAAGACACCTCCGACAACACAACTGGTTTCTTGGTTTCGGCATTTACCGTAGAATATGGCTGCATTCACCAGCTTCCCCACAACTGCTCCCACCTCATCACTATGGTATAACTCCATAGCAATATAAGGGACAACCTTCGAGACCACCTCAGCCCTATCTCTTTTCAAGCTCTTGCATTCAAGATTCAACCCATCCATATCTTGGCAAAGTTTGGTTTCATTCTCTTTCAACCTAGCCCTCTCAGTTTCCAGACCAATACACTTAGACTCTAGAGCTGAAATCTGAGTCTTATATCCAGCAGTCTGGGCCTCTTCCATCTTTAACTTACCCTGCGACTCTTTGAGCTGTCCTTCGAGACTGTTCATCTTGGCACGAAGGGCCTCATATCTGGGATGCTTCTCAAAATCTGCCATGGCTGCATCACACTTGGCCTCCAACTCAGCATATTTCTTTTCTCTATCCTCCTCCCTGGCAACAACAACAACAGCAACCTCCTCCTTAGCCTCTCTGACCTTGTTAATTAACTCCCTTGTGCAGAAGTTCAACTGGTTATCCAACATAGCCTGCCTAGTGTAGCTTTTATCATGAAGATCACAAAGCTTCTCGATAGACATCTCACCAAAGATCTCCTCCAGGAAACAGGGGTGACATTTTCAACCAGCAATCGGTAGGAAAGGGCATTCGGCAATTCCTTGGTGTTTGGCAACCCTACATAAAACATCATCATAAGACACGTACCACATTGAGAAGAAGAGAGTCAGGAATGCTTTACTTACCATAAATGTCATCATCATCAACAATGTCTTTAGTGGAATACATAATTGCTTTCCCCCGAGACTTCTCTATTTTCTGCTTGGTGGTTCTGGAAGTAGGAGTTGGAATGTTTAATTTCCTCTTGGGGGCAGCCTTTGCAGCCTTTGCACTGGTACCTTTCCTAGTCCAAACTCTATCAGCAATACCGGAAGACCCTACGATCTTCAGCTGGTCACTCCCGGAAGGAGTATCATCAGAGTCACCAACATCCTCCACAAGTTGGGGGGTTTCCTCAGTATTAAGGGGCTTGATCGGGGGAAGCACAGCAAGAGGTTTAGGTGGGGAGACATCAACATCATTATTGTTCACAGATATAGACGGAGATCCCACTCCGAAGCTAACATCTTTGGGATCTTTTGGGATAAAGCTCACTTCTTTAGCACCTCCGGATACCACAAAATTCCTAAAAACCATTTCTGCAAAAACAAACGCAAAGGAGATGAATATCAGCAGATAAGTTATTTATTCTAAGAAAATAAGAATTGTACATACTTTGTCCTTCACAAATAATTTCAGGTGATGACGGAGACCCGTCCCAGCTGTCACTTAAACCAGCCATGTACAAAATAGGCTCTGGAAACGTCTGGACATTAGCAGGGTGACGTGCAAGACGCTGGTACAAAGGGTCGCTCCTTATCTCATAGGGAAGAGGGTCATTTTACTTCTTCTCATCATACATGTTTGCTTCGTCCAACAATGCTGGATACTCAGGAGGTATGATTGTACTTTCAACATAGAAAAACTATCCTTTCCAATTTCTAATATTTGAAAAGGGTTTCGTCACAAGAACAGGCACGTCATGTTCACCCCTTTTGGCAATGGTTACCCAATCTCCACCAGGATAGAGATTCACAAAACCCTTAAGCACCTCTAATGTGGGTTCATATCCGTATGCTTTACACATTACGATGTAAGTGGTCAACTTAGCAAGACCAAAAGGGTTTAACCTAGAAATATGCACCTGATAGTATTGTAGAAACTCTAAAATCAAGGGATGAATGGGTATCCTAAGATTTGATTGAGTGAATGAAAGCACATACAAACCCACAAACCCTTCGGGAGCATCGAAAATATTTTGTTTCTTACTAGGGAGCATGATTTTGTACTTCGAGGGTATAGGGTAATCGCGCAGAAACTCAGATAAGGCTTGTTTTGACCAGGTACAGGTCTGTTGCCTAATAATTCTCTTAGCGGCCATGCTCATATTAAAAGAATAAAAGATCAAGGAAGGGTTATCGGAATTTTACCTTTTCGTTCCAATGGAAGCACAAGATTGCAGAGCAATGTGTATATATTGGGCGGAGGTAAAATGAGCTAGGGTTTAACTATTTTGGGTTTATATACTCAGACGGTTTTGATCCCAAGCGCACACGTGTACACCTAACTTTGAAGATCTTGCGGATCTTAAACGGGCAATTAAATTTTGAAATGATGTTTGCTAGTACCAATTTAATAAGCCATTTGAGTTTACAGATCAAATGGGAGGATAATCATTAGCCCGCATTAAATGCGCGGTTTAGTTAGTCATTTATTTTTGCACGGGAGTGTAATTTAATAGGTATAACGCATGTTGATTTTTTGAGTCGAATGCAATATAAACTCGTATGTATATAACACTTTCGATTGGGGGGCTTGATGATGTACCCTTCGAACGGGTCGAAGGACTCCCCTTCGAGCCTGTAGAAAGCCCTCCCTTCGGAGGCCCAGGTTAATCTCCTAACACGTTTCATTGGCGTAAAACCCTTCATCTACGAAGTGGTTACCATGTGGGAATCCGCCAATCGAAGCCCTAAGCCCTTCGGGGTATCCCTCTCGAAGGGACTACAACGGAGAATCCTCTTGACTTGGTCATACCCACGTCTCCTCTTCCTTTAGGCTTTCTCGCCAAAATAGAGATCGTGGGCTACAAAGCCCTAGCGGTTACCACAAATTATGGGACGCCCCCATGATCTCCGAACAAAGTGCAACCGCCCACTAAGTCCTATTTCTCTCCTATAAATAGCTTAGTCGGGCCAAGATGATGTAAGTTAACTTCACTCTCTCAATTTACGACCTACTTATCATCACACATACTTACTCGCACGCCGGAGGTGGTTCGCAGGGTCCAACCCCTGCGCAATCACTTAACGTAGTGTCTTGGTATTTCTTATTTCAGGTTAAGAAAAAGCTTGGCGCAACTTCAACACCCCATAATTCCTATGATCACCATCGAAGGCCTGGTAGTGCATTTTATTGTACAATCACCCTTTGTTGGCATCCAGAAAACATTTCAGACGGAACCCCGAGAGGGATTCGACCTTCCAATCAATTTCTGGTAGAGGGTAGCAGTCCTTAGGGCAAGCTTTGTTGATGTCGGTGAAATCAACACACATTCGCCACCCTCCGTCACTTTTCTTTACCATAACAAGATTAGCTACCCAGGTTTGGTATTTTACTTCTCTTTGAATTCCTGCTCGTACAAGTTGTGGAACGCTTTTGTTTAAATGTTCTTGAAGTTCAAACACTTGGGATATGAATCTTAGTAATGTGTTTGAGAGATATTTATGTATTGAATGTGTTTAGCATGCGGAATCTACTACAACACACTTTAAAAGAACACAAGGTGGTGAGTTTGAGTAAATGAGTGAAATGCAATGAACAAATAACACAACTTAGGTTAATACAAAACGATTCAATATTATTGATGAAATAATACGGATGATCTAAGTATCACCGGGATTACAAAGTAATCTTGAATCTATGATTGTAGAAAGGATTTGTGATTCGAAGTAACTAAGTTACTTGAGAGATAGTTTGGTTCGTGGTTATTGTTGTGAAAGATGCATGCATGAAGAAGTGACTAAGATATCCTTTTATAAGATAAGGATATCTTATTACATGTTGTCAAGTAGATGAATATAATACTATACTTTGACTATATTGGCGCCTACAATTAAATACAACTACCCATGTACACTCTGATATATTCTTTTGTCACCACAGAAGACTATTCTACTTCTACATAACGTATAACAATGTACAAAGACTAATAATTCAACTAAATATCTATTACAAAATATCTAATCGACTTGACATAAACTTGGCAGGCTCTTCATTAGCTAGCAGTACCTTCTACCCAGAAGGTACTGGTAGAACATCTTCGTACATAACAAAATCAACTAGCAGGCTCTTCATCGACTTGGCAGGCTCTTTGACTTTGATCATCATATCTGGTCTTGAGGATGTAAGATACATCAAGGACCCAATCATAGATCTATAATTGTGCAAATCCATATCTTCTCCTTCAGCATCCTTGAGTAGCCCTTTGTCTGGATCCATTGGTGTACTTGCAACCTTAGAATCAGCAAAATTAAATTTCCTTAAGATCTCAGCTACATATTTATCTTGGCTGATAAATATGCCTTCTTTTGATTGTTTCACTTGGAGACCTAAAAAGAAAGTAAGTTCCCCCATGGAACTCATTTCAAACTTACTGTGCATAAGTTTTTCAAATTCTACACACAAGTCTTGGTTTGTTGATCCAAAGATTATGTCATCAACATAAATCTGCACTAACAAGATGTCTTTCTTTGTCCTTTTGATGAACAAAGTTGGATCAATCCTGCCTCTTTGGAATCCACTTTCTAGTAGAAAACAAGCCAATGTTTCATACCATGCCCTTGGAGCTTGGTGTAGACCATACAAAGCCTTGGTAACTTTGTAAACTTTATCTGGATACTCAGCATCAATGAAGCCTGGAGGTTGAGATACATAAACTGGTTCTTCAATTTCACCATACAAAAATGAACTCTTAACATCCATTTGATAGACAGTGAAGCCTATGAATGAAGCATAGGCTAAGAAAAGCCTAATTGCTTCAAGTCTTGCAACTGGAGCAAACACTTCTTCATAATCTACCCCTTCCTCTTGAGTATATCCTTGTGCTACCAATCTAGCCTTGTTTCTGATCACTATACCCCTTTCATCTTTCTTGTTTCTGAACACCCATTTGGTTCCAATTGCCCTATGACCTCTTGGCAAATCTACCAATATCCAAACCTTCTGAATCTTGAATTAGAGAAGCTCTTCTTGCATAGCTTCCACCCAACTTGCATCATCTAAAGCTTTGTTTATGTTTTTGGGTTCAGCCTGAGATAGAAAACATGAAAACAGGCATATATTGGAATTATCATTATTCTTTTCTTCATACATAGAGGAGATTAACCCTTCCTCATTTGAGGATAAGACTTGAGATAAACCAACTTGAGATCTTGTTCTAACACCAGAAGTCATGCTACCAATCACATCATCAGTTGAGTGATCTTTGAGAATTCTAGTGTTTGGTGTTTTAGGAACTTCATATGTAGTTGGAAGATTGCTAATCCCAACTTCTTCTTGAAAAGAATCATCTATTTGAACATTCAATGGCTCAGCAGTACCAATACTTGTACTAGCAGGACCATCTGAAGAACTGGCAGTACCATTGTCATTAGCACCACTTTCTTGATTCTCTTGATTCTGAGTTCCTTGATCTTCTTCATTGCCTTCAATTGTTGTGTCTGAAGGTCCTTCTTCACTTGAAGATAGATCCATACTTTTCCAAATTGGCATCCAGATGTAATCTTGATTTTTAGGAGAGTCAACATTGTCTTCAGAACCTGCATTTTCATTAGCATTTGTACCTGTAACAGGCACATAATTCATAGATTCTGAAAGCCTTTCAACATCAAACATCCAATCTGGTCCAACTCCTTTCACATTTGCTAGTTTCTCTTGAAACTCTATGTGAAGATTTTCTTCTACTAGCCTAGTGCAAGTGTTAAACACTCTATAGGCCTTACTCTGCAAGGAATACCCTATCAAAAAGCCAACATCTGCTTTTCCATCAAATTTGCCTAAATGATCTTTGGTATTGAGAATAGTGACTTGACAACCAAAAGGTCTCATAAAACTTAAAGATGGTTTTCTACCAAAGAAAAGTTCATAAGGTGTTTTTCTATGTGGTTTTGTCACAAGAACCCTGTTTTGTACATAACAAGCAGTACCAACTGCTTCAGCCCAAAATGAAATAGGCAACTTAGAGTCTACTAACATAGTTCTAGCAGCCTCTATAAGTGTTCTATTCTTTCTTTCTGCTACTCCATTTTGTTGAGGTGTTCTAGCTACACTAAACTCTCTTTTTATGCCTTTTTCCTTGCAAAAGTCATCCATAACTCTATTCTTGAACTCTGTCCCATTGTCACACCTGATGATTTTGACTTTCTTATCAGATTGGTTTTCTACCTCAGTGATATAGGTTTTAAGTATCTCACTAGTTTCATGTTTAGATCTTAAGAAGAAAACCCATGAAAATCTGCTATAGTCATCAGTAACAACCAGACAATATTTCTTTCCATTCAAGCTGCACACATTAGTAGGACCAAAGAGATCCATATGAAGCATATGTAAAGCCTGAGTAATAGAGTTTTAGGTCTTGGGCTTACAAGAAGCTCTATGTTGTTTGCCTTTTAGACAGTCAACACAAGTTTGGTCGTTTTGGAAAATCTTGTTGGGTAAACCTCTTACTAAATCATATTTTGCAATAGTGTTGATTGTTTTAAAGTTTACATGACCAAGCCTTCTATGCCAAATCATAGATTCATCCAATGAGGCCTTTGCTACCAAACAAGTTAAACCTTCCTTGGGATCAATGTTCTTTAAATTGACAACATACATATTGTTCCTTTTTGGAATTTTAAGAAGGATCTGACTCTCATCAGGCATCTTAAAATCAGAAGAAAGAACCATACATTCATTGTCAGTAAATAGAACATTGTTCTTTTTGTCACACATTTGTGAGACACTAAGAAGATTAAACTGAAGTTCTTTCACAAAATACACATTTTCAAAATCTATTTTACTGGTTTTGATAGTACCTTTACCAGTGATCTTTCCTTTTATTCCTCCCCCAAAGGTAACATATCCTCCATCTAAAGTTTTGAAGTCTGAGAGGAATGACATGTTGCCTGTCATGTGCCTTGAACACCCACTATCAACATATCCTTGATCTTCAATATCTGTTGAATGTTCCTGCACATGAATAAACATATTAGTTTCCTTGGGGTACCCAAGCCATGACAGACTTGGGTTTGCCTCTTGCATCAATGAAGTCAAACCTTTTCAGGATTGTTGATGCACCTTTAGATTGGATTGGTTTCCAAATCCAACATGCTGAGGACTTAACAGCACTTTCCCTTTTAATCCATTGTGTGGTCTTTGGTCTATCAGTACCAATTTTGGCAATACCAACTTTGGCAGTACCATGTGGTCTGGCAGGACCTTTTGGTCTAGCAGGACCTTTGGTTTTTGGACTCCAAACATTTGTTTTGACCACATTTATCTTTTGAATAGGATTCTTCTCAACTTTTGGTACACTTTTGAAAGTGTTTCTTGTACCCTTTTCAGTTGGTTTTGTAATAACAGGCTTATGTTGTCTAACAGTATGTTTAACATTTGTGGTGTTAGACATAACAAAACTTTTTCTGGGGTGAGTAACATTTGTTTTAGCTTTTGATTTACTCCCAGAAACCCATTTATTACAATAAGCATGAAGATGATTAAAGCTACCACAATAATAACAAGCCTTATTAAACATAACAAAGTCATCACCTAGTTGTTGTGACTTTAGGTTGTTCCAATTTCTTTGGCTTCCCCTAGGTTTGTTATTACAATTTTTACAACTTTCAACTGTCTTCAAAACAGTTTTGGCCTTAGCTTTAACTTCGACTTTCTTAGGACTGGTTGGTCCTACTTTGATTCC
Organism: Artemisia tridentata subsp. tridentata; assembly: GCA_021014915.2. Classification (NCBI taxonomy): domain Eukaryota; kingdom Viridiplantae; phylum Streptophyta; class Magnoliopsida; order Asterales; family Asteraceae; genus Artemisia; species Artemisia tridentata. The sequence continues at coordinate 324,268,455 of CP139501.1, read as the reverse complement.
TTTGATAGGAATAGTCTGATCTTCATCATCATCAGATACCCAATCCTCAATAATTAGGACATCTGGTCTCTTATCAGTGAGCACCTTAGAGAGTGGAACATTCTTAGCACTCTCAGAAGGTTCACTTATCACTACAGGTTTATCTAATGGTTTGTTAACAAATTCATGTAAACCTGATACAGCAAGATCACTACCCTGGGGACATGGAATTCCTCTATAAGGAGGTGGACATTCATTATATCCTATCCCTGATTTTATTTTCTTATTCAACTGATTCTCTACTATGTTCTTAGTACACTCAGAAGCATTTTCTAATTTAGTAACAGTCAGTTGAATATTGTCTCTGGCTAATGTCACTTTAGTGCATTCAGTCCTTAACATTTCTATTTCAGTATCTTTCAAATATATTTGTCTATTAAGAGCACCTTTAGCATCAGAAAATGTGAGTTCATTTTCTCTATAGTGAATGATTTGTTTTTCTAGCTTGGACATACCACACTGATGGTTAAATAAGGTTTGTTGGGTTTTTCTATGTTCTAATACTTCTGTATCATAAGCTTTACTTATGATATTTAATTCTTTAAAAGATTCACAATCATTAGAGCATTTGATAATTTGTACCTCAGGTGTGGAGAATGCCATCAAAGCCAATTCATCAGAAGTTGACTCATCTTCACCCATGAAACTCCAATCAAAACCCATGCCATCAATAGCAACCATTGCTTTTGGCTCTGCAACTTCAACAACCTTACTCTTGCTTTCAAAGCTTCCTTTCTTCTCAAAGCTTCCTTTATTTCTGTTGTCAAACCCTCTACCCTTGTCATCCTGCTTCTTAGGTCTTCTACACTCTCTAGAGTAGTGACCTTTCATGTGGCAGTTGTAACACTCCACCTTTGACTTATCATAGCCAGCAGGCTCATTTCCATCTATCAGAATCTTCTTGCCAGTCCTCATCATCAACTTCTTGGCTCTAATGCTTAAAAGTGAAAGTTGCCACTTTATGTCCATTTCTTCAAGATCATCAGGATGAATCTCTTGAAGGTCTTCAAATGATAATACAGACCCATTGTGCTGAGATGTAAGAAAAGCACACCCAATTGTTTCATCTAATATGGATTTGGTACTACCAGAAGTACTAGCAGTACCAAAGGTTGTATTAGCAGTACCTTCTTCTCTGCTACCTTGTTCTTCATTATCAACCTTTGACATGCTTGGGGATGAAACAAAAGCCATATTTCCAGAACTTGACCCAGTAGTCTTCTTTACTTCATGCTCTACTATTTTGAAATTGTTGTAGAGATCATTGAGACTCATCTGGTCAATATCTGACTTGTTCTTCCATACAATTACATGCATAGACCATTCTGAAGGTAAACTTCTAAGAAATTTAGAGTTTAGGTCTTCTTGAGTTATCATCACTTCATGGATGGCTAACTGACTTGCAAGCTTCTGAAGTCTATTGAACATACTGTCCAAAGACTCATTGGTTGTGGCTGTGAAGTTCTCAAATTGTTGTTTGAGAAGGGTTTTCTGTGTTTTCTTGGTAGCATCATTACCACCAAACCTAGCCACAATTGCTTCAAAAAGGGTTTTGGCATCTTTGTATTTGTTGAAGATCAGAAGTTGATCATTTGGAATAGTCATCAGTAACATACTCCTTGCCTTTAGATCATTCCTCTTCTGAATTTTTTCATCTGCATTTGATGGTTGATCTTGTATTCTTGTTACAAGAGCATCATTTACTGTTGTAGTGGTGATTTGGGGTTTGAAGGAATTGCCTTGTTCAATGATCTCCCAGAGTGCATAGTCCTGCACTTGAAAGTATTGTTCAACCCTTAGTCTCCACATTTCAAACTCGTTTTGCTTGAGTAATGGAAGTTTAGCTGCAACATTGGTTTGAATATGTTCAACATCCATTTTTCTTTTAAATTAGTAAATATCAAGCCTAGCTCTGATACCACTTGTGGAACGCTTTTGGTTTAATGTTCTTGAAGTTCAAACACTTGGGATATGAATCTTAGTAATGTGTTTGAGAGATATTTATGTATTGAATGTGTTTAGCATGCGGAATCTACTACAACACACTTTAAAAGAACACAAGGTGGTGAGTTTGAGTAAATGAGTGAATGCAATGAACAAATAACACAACTTAGGTTAATACAAAACGATTCAATATTATTGATGAAATAATACGGATGATCTAAGTATCACCGGGATTACAAAGTAATCTTGAATCTTTGATTGTAGAAAGGATTTGTGATTCGAAGTAACTAAGTTACTTGAGAGATAGTTTGGTTCGTGGTTATTGTTGTGTAAGATTGCCTGCATGAAGAAGTGACTAAGATATCCTTTTATAAGATAAGGATATCTTATTACATGTTGTCAAGTAGATGAATATAATACTATACTTTGACTATATTGGCGCCTACAATTAAATACAACTACCCATGTACACTCTGATATATTCTTCTGTCACCACAGAAGACTATTCTACTTCTACATAACGTATAACAATGTACAAAGACTAATAATTCAACTAAATATCTATTACAAAATATCTAATCGACTTGACATAAACTTGGCAGGCTCTTCATTAGCTAGCAGTACCTTCTACCCAGAAGGTACTGGTAGAACATCTTCGTACATAACAAAATCAACTAGCAGGCTCTTCATCGACTTGGCAGGCTCTTTGACTTTGATCATTTTATTCCCAACACAAGTTCATCCACCTCTTTGCAAGCGGCTGCGTTCCTTTCAGGTGCCAAGCTTCGTCGCTTCTGCTTAATTGGTTCTATGTGCTTGAACTCATTAAGCTTATGCTCTGTGCCGAAGGGCTTGTCATCGATCATAAGAGTCCGAGGAACCCCTATCATGTCTGAGTATGTCCATGCGAAAACATCCTTGTTGGCTTTGAGTAGCTTCTCCAATTCTGCCTTGAAGTTGGCAGGGAGTTGCTTTCCGATTACCACCGTTTGCTCTGGATAGAGCTCATTTACCACAATACGTTCTTCGGCATCTGTACAACTTAGAATGGCCTTCGGAGGCTCTTCGGGACTTTCTTTGATCTTTTTGCCAATATCTACGGTCTTCCCCTGATTGTAACTAGAGAATACGGTTCCTATCCCATAAGGTGTATGGATGATTTCAAACAATTTATATCAAGGAGAATTGCAAAGGAAATATGCAAAACCCAAGGTTCGTTGTCCCAATGAAGATTGAATGGAATTGTGATTTCGGGATCGTAAATCGTGTAGTGAATGGTGAATAAAAGTGAGTGATAGGATTTTAAACTAGAAATAGCAAACATAAACTAAAAAACAATTAATAACGCGAGGGAAATCCTAATCTAAGGCAAACATATCATAAAATGCAAAAGAAATCCTAACTACGCGTTTAACCCGAGAAATCAGAACTTAAACGTCAAAATAGTGAATTACTAATCCTAAGGGGGCAAATTAATTTTCCTAAGTCCTATTTAGCAAAAGAAAATTTTAGAAAAAAGAATTATATTTTTTTTGGTTTTTATTTAATTTTTTATGAATTAAAAACTAAATTAAAGAAAATAAATGATTAAAAATATTAAATGAAAAGAGAAAAATCTGAAAATTTGCAGGAAGATACTTTAAACTATGATAAACCTAGGAAAAATAAGAAGAAGGGGAAAACAGTTCTAAATAAGCAGTTATAAGCTAATATAGAAAAATAAGCTAAAACTAAAAACAAAGATTAAAAGGATTAAGAGTGCACCCTTGGGCATAGAAGACCCAAGGGCAGAGTTGGTGATATATGTTGTGTGTGGGGCTTGGTGAGGCTGAGGTCCCAGGTTCGAACCTGGACCTCAGCTTTTTGCTAAAAACATTTTTTTTTATTTTTCTTTTTTTGAAAACCTGAAAAGCACTTAAAGTTAAGCTACTTTTGTGAAAACAACCTTTTAGAAAACTAAATATAAGCAGAATATAAGCAGAAGTTGAAGACAGTTTTGAAACAAAGAGCTAAAAAGGCAATATTGAAAACTGAAAAAGCTATATAAAAGCTAGTGACTACAAGCAATTGCCTAAATAAGCTATAGTGACATAATCCAATCTTAAATAAGCTAACTAAACTACAAAAAGCTGTCCTTATAAGCAGAAAGGCACACTAATAAGCTAAAAACCACACAAGGGCTGCTGATGCAATGGCAGCCCTGACCCCTACTTGCAGCCCTAATAATAAGCTACTAGATAAGCTCTGGAACCTCAAAAATGCAAAACAGATAAAATTGATACTATAAACTATTAGTGTACCAAAAATTCAGACTTAATAGAGCTTATCAATAAGAAGAAAATAAGCTGAGAAAGTAGGAAATTGGGACAGAACTGGTGTGCAGGGCTAAAATTAAACTGATGCAGCAGTTGGGGTAATTTGACCTCAACCCTTTTCACACTCAATAAAATAATACCAAGTCATGGAATCTCATTTAAACAACTAAAATTCACCTAAAGCTGCCAAAAATTGGACCTCATAAGCTTCAGCTTATTGGGGGCTTAATATGAGCAGTTCTACGTTCTTAAGTGCAATTATCAACCCAAAACCTTAAAATGAATCAAATCCACTTAATTCCTACTGAAATCTGCTTAAACAACCTCAATTAAGCTAGATCAAATCTCACAAAATTGTAATAGAACAGTAGCTTAAAATTTTGACCAAAAGGTGGCTTATGCCAAACACTCTAGTTAGGAACTGATTTGAGATTTTAAACTACAATCCACCAATATAAGCTATGATATTAAATCCTACTGATTATCTAACTTATATTTTATACTAATGAGCAACTTTAAATTTGAAAATAAGCACTAAATAAGCCAGAGGCTACTTTTGCTATTTTTGGACTTTAATGACTTATTAAGTGAAAAACTAAGTACCAGCTAAACTACTAATCAAATAAGCTCAAACATGACATAATAAGCTACTAGAAATCAGAATAAGCACTAATGTAACAGAAATAAGCAGTTGTACAGTAATGAACTAGTAATGAGATTCAAGTGAAGCTTACAAGTAGATCATATGGGTGACAAAGATTTGTACCAACTAAACCAAATACCCAGGCTTCTCCATAAGCCAATAAACAACCCAAATAATCCTATAAGAACAGCTTATCTCCTCCACAGCTTATTGGAACAGTAGAGTTGACTTATGTTGACTTTTTTAAGAATTTGAGATTAAAATGGTTAAAACTGAATTAGAATAACAACTTAACTAACAAAATCTATTAAGGAACTCATATGAGCTTATGGAACAGTGACAAGAGCTTAAAAAAATTTTAACAAGTAAATGTTAATAATTGAACAAGGAAATTAAGCTTAGAAATTGGAATTGCAATTAAATTGAAAGGTAAACTAGTAAACTGAATTACAAAACTGAAATTGAAATTACAGCTGAAATGTAAATGATTACACTAAGAAAAGTAGTAAATTTGACAAGAAAATAAAGTGGTAACAATTTTCTAAAGCATAAAAATTGGACAGCCCTGTGAGAGAGGTGAGGTCTGGTATTTATAGGCCTTGGCTGAGGAGCTTAGGGTTTCATTAGAAGTTTCATGAATCTCAATTTCTGGCCCTTGATCAATTCCCATCAATCTTCTTTCATTAACAGCCCTCGGATCAAACGTGTGAGGTGTATCCTCCAATCACAGTGCTCCCTTTGGCCAGCGTGGCATTCCCTTGGTCAAGTACTTCTAGAAGCTCTTAATGTGTACGGGTAAAAGAGGGAGAGAGCAGGGTAATTCATGGGAGGAAGAAGCACAGTGAAAAATGGCGCCCTTTTTATTTTTATTGTTTATTGTGGTTGACTGGGAAAGGGTAATTGGGTTTGACCGGGTTAAGGGAAATTGGGTGTGGGCTCTTGTTGGACTGGATTTTGGGATGAAATGGGTTATTATTTATTTTTGGTGATAATGGTTTGTTAAGGTTTAGGATTTAATTTGGAATTTGATTTAGCACTTAGGGACTATTTCTGCCAAGTGAGGAAAATATTTCCAGGGACTGATTCTGTAATTATGAAATGATCCAAGGGCTTTTGTTGACTTTCTGGGATCAAGACTTGATAATTGGCTTCCGGCTTCGGCTTTTGACCTTTTCCAAATCTCGTGCTCGTTTTCTCGGTTTTTGCTTGATTTTGTCCATATTTCCTGATATCCGTACCTGCATAGAAACAAACACAAAAACACAATATCTTTGGCATTTACGGTTAGTTTTTGGTCGTTTAGGTCTTAATTTGGTCAAGAATAGGTATGTGTTTAAGCACATACCAAAATTCCTCCAGACTAAGATATTGCAGTGTCCTCACGCAATGTTATAAAAACACGTTTTCAAAACCCAAAATTTCCAATCTCTTTTTACTAACTTTAAAAAGTAGCAAAATTTTCAAAAGAGATAAAGAAATCTTAAGTTCTAAAAACTCCCCATTTTCCTTTTTATTCTATTTTTGTATTTTCTTATTTTCCACGTGACGATTTTGTTGACAATCATTATCTATCAATAACTTTTAGGGTTAACGAGTAGGAAACTGTAGGATCGAGTACTTCGAGCTTGATTGAGCTTGGTATAAACAAGAACCTCTGTATGCTATACAAGCGTTTATGCGGAAACTAAACAGCAAGTATAATAAAGAAGAAAACTCTAAACGACAATGATCCTCTATGGATCAAACTATGAACTATGAATTGTGATCTTGAATATTGAAAAACGTTAAAGGTGTTAAAGGCGTACCTAAACTCATAGACGGGTTTATCTTTTATACTAACAAGATGACCTAACCCTAACCCGTTCTACAAGAAAACGTGTGAAGAGATAAACAACAATCTCTTCTAAAAATAAAACTTAACAAACATTCTAAATATACGGATAACAAATAATACTATCCGCAGCAACAATACTATCGGTAGGAACAAGATAACACTATCGGTAGCAATGAGCTTTCAGCAGGAACCAAAGCTATCGGCAGGAACCAGCTTAACACTATCGGCAGCAACAATGAAACTCTTATTTCCCAGAGATCCTAACAATCCTCCCCTAATCTTGAGGTTGACTAGGTTAACCTGCAAGATTCCAATGTGATAGAGCTTGTAACTTCTCAGGCTTGAGGACTGCGACTTAGCAGCAACAATTTTAAGTAACCAGCAGCAACATCCATAACTTGCAAGATTCCAGCTTCTATAGCATCCAGCAGCAACTTCAATAATTCAGCAGGAACAAGAAATCTTCTTCAAAACATGTATACTGGTCACCATTACTTTCACTTGAACTTGGCTGCTACTATGACAATATGTACATCAAATCACTTTAAGTTTCATACTATTCTCATCACATCCAGGTGTGTTAACTCCTGTGAGAGGTGAATCATTGAAAATTAATGGATTTGATGTCTCTTTACCAATAGCCATCACTACTAGAGTAGCCAATGTTTAGGTGTGTTAGACCATGGTACATTGATAACCATCTGATTTATTAGCAAATCAGCAACTATAAACGGATTTGACTTGTCTTTACCTGTAGCCGTTTGCTCAGGACTAGTCAATTCTTTGGTTTCAACTGAACCTTGGTGAATTGAATACCAAATATGGATACCAATTGTCTTTACCACAAACCATACTTTTGTGGACTAGCCAATCCTTTGGATCCCATAAGGGTTACATCCATGGTGAATTGAGAACCATTTTCAACTCTCAGGAATAAACCATGGGTGAGTTGAAGTACCCTATAGCTTTGAGCAAGCTATTACAGCTATCAACGGATTTGATTATCACACCAGAGCCGTACCCTCATGGTGAGCCAACTCTTTCTTGTCTGCAAGACATGGTGAGTTGAGTACCATTTATTGTGTAGGTGTAAACACCAACACTGTACCTGCAAGGTGTTGCTCAAAACCACTTATTAGCACACAAAATATACAATTTTTTTTTTTTTTTTTTTTTTTTTTTTTTTTTTTTTTTTTTTTTTTTTTAACTAAGAAACACACCAAAATAAAAGAAAATAAGAAAAGAAACCAAAAGAAAGAAAGAAAGATAGAAAATATACAACAACAACAAGAAGACCTCCCCTTAAGCTAGAATGAAAATAAAAGACAAATGAAAGAAAGAAAAGAAAATAAACAAAAAGAAAAATAAAGAAAGAAAATGAAAATGTAATTTTTTTTTTTTTTTTTTTTTTTATAATAGTAACGATACCAGCAGAATCCGAACAGCAGGAACCGAGCAGCAGAAACCGAATGCAGTCAGCAGAAATGGTGAGCTTCAGCAGGAATGGATGAGTCATCAGCAGAATCAAAATAATGCAGCATAATGAAGTCTAAAGCTACATATCTGACACATGCCACAACATGCTACTGGCTTTACATTCTTGTACAAAGCGCATCACTTCTTGACCCACTTAAATAATTATTTGATCCATAAACAATTCAGCCGCACATGTTTGACCAATTCTTCATATGAGAACATGCTCTCTGACAACTTGAATTAATGTTGAGCCTCACAATTATAAATTGAATCTTTACTTGCAAATGCACCAATGTACTGACCCACTTTCAATTCATCAAATGACAAACCAGGTTACACTTGTTGACCAAACACCACAACTGACAGGCAATTAATTCAACAAACCAACTATTTGCTTCGGTCCTTGACGCAGAAATGACAAAACCATAGTCACAAGGGACAAGCAATTTAGTCCCATATTTATCACCAAGTGTCACCAACCAATTAATTTATCCCATAAGTGACAAATCATTTGTTCACACAGTAGGAGATTCACACTTTCCATATAAGCGACAAAACTGATGAATTCAACCCATCCAACACATGCGTCCAACCCCAAAAATCAGTACTGTAATGGTTTCGAATGGATACCTTGAAGCCAACAATCAACAGCACAATATCCATCGAACTAAAAATAATAACCAATATGTACCAATGTCCAGTAGACAACAAACAAACTTCTTTGACCAAAGTCTACCTCACGTTGAATCACATATGTCTCTTTTGATCAATTTATGTACCACTGACACACCAACCATTGCCACCATTGACCAATTAAAATCATTCAATCTCCAATTGTATCAAACCAGTATATGCCAAAGAAGTTCACATGATATACTAATTCATCATAATCCCAAAACAATTAAACCATTGACTCATTAATGCTCATCAGTCCCACATCACAGACCAATTAATGTAACCATAAGTGACAATAAAAGTCCATAACGTTGACTCCCAATCATCAAATTCTTCCATTTAATATATCAGTAGGCAACAAATTTTGACAAATGCTACTAACACAATACTTTTGACCCATGTGAAGAATTCAATATCAATTCTTACTTGTACACATGCAATTCCCTTTATCACATGTATGAGACATGAATATCAAGCACTCCATTTAATAAAATCAATACTTACGTGACTACTGACCCACAAATGAAACCAATCGACCCCACTCGTTTGACCAACAATTTATCCATAGCAGCAGGAACACCAAATACAAGATAAATGAAAGAACCTTGACAATGATCAGATATAGTCACAGTCCAACTTACGAATTCATCAGCAGCAACATTTTTATTAGAGAACACAAAACAAACTAAAAAAAATGTTAGTTAGCACAAAATATACAACAATAAGCCTCCCCTTAGGCTTATACCTCCCCTCAATCAATGCACCTGACAAGGACTATTGTTCTTGGGTACCCAGAATGAATCTTTCCTTTTATTTGTCCAAGAACAACCTGTTGAGGGCTTAACACCAGTATCCCATCTTGTTCCCTCCATATACCTTGGGTCATAATAACCAGGCCAAAAACCATTCCTAAAGTAAGTGCTAATAGGTATGTAGAATGGTCTAGCAACATTCCTTTTCCAACTAGTAGACTTGGTTTGACCAGCTGGAACTGGCTTACCAGAAGGAACATGTACGGGTCTAAAAGGCTTACCAGCAGGAACAGGTGCTGGTCGTTTTGCATTACCAGAAGGAATTGCATTTGCTCTAGGGAAAAATGGGGGAATGTTCTCTACATTTTTCCATACTGACCTAGGTTTTTGTTGTTCAGCACACACACCCATTTTACTCTCATAATAATCACAATCCTTAATTAAATGAGAATAACTTCTACAAACAAAACAAGATTTCTTTTTAATCTTTTTGTTCTTTCCATGTCTTGTTTTATTACACACAAAAGTCTCACTAACATTACTTGAAGGAGAACTAATTTTAATAGTATTAAGAGAACTTTTGTCAAAAGAGGCTGTTTGATTAGAAATGGGTTTATCATCAGCTACTTTTATGGAGAAGTCATGGGACTTGGGTGTGACAGACTTATCACTTGAATCACATGAGACATAGTCTGTGGACTTAGATTCATAGGACTTGTCACTTGTAGAACAAGAGACAAAGTCATCAGTTTTACACTTAGAATCAGATAAGTCTTTTGACTTTTTGCCATATGTCATGTGTGACTCATCTAAGTCAAGGTCAAGGGCTGTGTGCATAGGAACAGGCTTAAACACTCCTCTTATAGGAGGAGGGACAACATGCAATTCACCTTCTTTCACATACTTAACAGGTATTTGGTAGTCTACAGGTTCAGGGTCAAAAACACTATACTCATTAGGGTCATAAAATTGATTTGGCCCTATCAGATTACCATACCCTAAACCTCTTTTAGTTTTTGTAGACATAGAACTATCAACTAACTTGTTTAGGTTTTTAGATGAATCTTTCCATTTATCAAACCTAGCCAAGGTATTGTCAAGTTTAGTCTGCAACTCCTGTTTCTCTAACACCACCTTAGCTTTTTGAGACTCAGAATATTTAAGCTCATTAGTGGTGTTTTTCAAGTCCCTCTCTAAAACCTTTATCTTTTCCTCATAAGCTAACTGATTCTTTTGAAACCAAACCTTTTGCTTTTCTAATGTTTTAACTGCCTTATCATAAGCTTGAACCTTAACAAAGTATTCATTATACTTAGATTTCATGTCATCATATTCTTTATTAAGAGTTGAGTATAATTCTTGACAAGCAGGATTACATCTTTGTACCTGAGATGGGAATCCTAACAGAGCATATTCTTTCAGATTTTCTTTTGCTTCAGAAGATTCATTATTATCAGTCAGCCTTTCCATGGACTTGTTATGAAACAAGCTCCTAATCTTCCTTGCACACATTTCAAATTTATCATCTGATAGCGACATTGTGAAGAGATTCAAGAGAGACACTTCAACACTGTTTCCTTCTTTATCAGAGATCCTTACCAGGCTCTGATACCACTTGTAGGATCGAGAACTTCGAGCTTGATTGAGCTTGGTATAAACAAGAACCTCTGTATGCTATACAAGCGTTTATGCGGAAACTAAACAGCAAGTATAATAAAGAAGAAAACTCTAAACGACAATGATCCTCTATGGATCAAACTATGAACTAAGAATTGTGATCTTGAATATTGAAAAACGTTAAAGGTGTTAAAGGCGTACCTAAACTCATAGACGGGTTTATCTTTTATACTAACAAGATGACCTAACCCTAACCCGTTCTACAAGAAAACGTGTGAAGAGATAAACAACAATCTCTTCTAAAAATAAAACTTAACAAACATTCTAAATATACGGATAACAAATAATACTATCCGCAGCAACAATACTATCGGTAGGAACAAGATAACACTATCGGCAGCAATGAGCTTTCAGCAGGAACCAAAGCTATCGGCAGGAACCAGCTTAACACTATCGGCAGCAACAATGAAACTCTTATTTCCCAGAGATCCTAACAGAAACACGACTCATAAAGAAGTGACCATACGGATAAAATTCGTCGTCCCTGAATTTTCACGAGTCCCCAAACTAAGCTCAAAAACGAAATCATTGTTATTTACAAGTTAGATACCAACACTACCCATGGAAGTTACTTGTGTAATTACCTCTTGCTCCCATTTTCCTAATTTGCCTCTATTTATTTTATTTTTGGTGAGAAATGAATTGCTTCATATTTTCTCGTTTTGATAGGTTTTTAGTCCGATAAAGATATTAAATTAAGACGCTAAGTAGTTTTCAATCTTCTCTCGAGAACCGTTGCTTTGAAAATGAGGTCCACATCAAGGTTTTTATTTATATTTTGCATTTTTCTATTTTTCATTCATCACCATTTTTTTTTCATTTTTCATCATTTTTTTTTCATCTAACTTTTCACTTGCGTACCCTAAACGACGGAGCTTCACGGTTTAGTTCCAAGACCTTACACCTTCCGGCATAAAGGATCCAAGGGCCGTTACAACGGAGTAATCCAAAACTCTAGACATTCCTGAAATGAGGATCCAAGGTGGTTAGACCAAGACTTCACACATTCCTGAACTAGAGGTCCAAGGGCCGGTGCAAGAGGGTAGCCAAGACCTAAACGCCTTCCGGAAATAAGGATCCAAGGCCCGATCTCGAATCCGTAGCTTAGAGCACTTAACTTATTATTATTAAACGTATTTATTAAGTAACCTTGATGTGTACCCAATTTTTTAAAGCAAGGATTCTTTTAAGAAGACCAAGAACTAATCATCGGCGAAACCTAACATCTATAATTATTCTTACAGTTATATATGGCGAAACAATTTTGTGGGAGCAAAAGGCCACAAGTAACTTCGATGAGCTCTAAAGAGAACCAACTACTCCACGCTCAGCATCTAATTTCTAAATAAACTCTATTATTTCTCGTTCTTCACAAATTTAAAATCTTAATTAATAAGATCCGCGAATGCTTAGCCGAATGGTTAAGGGGACAAGCTAGGGCTCAACACGCCCGATCAAGTCAGAATTTTATTCCTACTCTCACCAGCGGAAAGTCAACAAAATGTCAAAATTTATTATATTTTTGCAAAAAATTTTAAATTTTTCTCATTTTTTTTGGATTTTTTTTCTTTCAAATTTTTTCAATTTTGGAGGGAAAACGAATACTCATGAGAATGTACACCTCCCCCAGACTAGAATCGTCCTCAAGATCAAAATAGAAATGATCGTATTCCGGAGGAGATATAAAAAAAGAGAGTTCACTGGAGAACTCCTCATGATAAAGATCATTCATATCAAAAAGAAATGAGTCATACTCGGGAAGAGAGAGATAAGCATGAGAAGTGGGATTGCCATACTCCTCTCTTCCGAATGATCAATATCAAAGCAAAAAGCTGCATAAGCCGGAAGAAGATAATCGGGATGAGAAGTGGGACTGCTACTACTCTCTTCTTCGGCATCAAAGAGAAAACTCTCATATTCGGGAACAAAATCGATCATTGTAGAGAATTAAACAATGAGAGGATAAGTAGATAAGAATTAAACATTAAAGAGGAATAAGAGGGTAGAATCAAACGGTGAAGAGTATGAGAGATAAAGAATTAAACGAATAAGAGGAATAAGGAGAATATTTTTGGATTTTTTAAAATTTAGAAACATAAAAGAAAAAGGAAAATAAATTTTTGAATAGAAAATCTTTTTGGGTTTTTATATTTAGAAAAATTTAAAAACAAATATTTTTGGATTTTTGTTGGGTTTTTTTTTTTTTTTTTTTTTTATTTAGGAAAATATTTACAAAAGAAAGCAATAACTCCACGAGGAAGGGTCTTCAAAACACGAATCAATAAACGGAAATCATGAACTCACTTCAACCTTCCCCGGCAGCGACGCCAAAAATTGATTTCAAACAATTTATATCAAGGAGAATTGCAAAGGAAATATGCAAAACCCAAGGTTCGTTGTCCCGATAAAGATTGAATGGAATTGTGATTTCGGGATCGTGAATCGTGTAGTGAATGGTGAATAAAAGTGAGTGATAGGATTTTAAACTAAAAATAGCAAACATAAACTAAAAAACAATTAATAACGCGAGGGAAATCCTAATCTAAGGCAAACATATCATAAAATGCAAAAGAAATCCTAACTACGCGTTTAAACCAGGAAATCCGAACTTAAACGTCAAAATAGTGAATTACTAATCCTACGGGGGCAAATTAATTTTTCTAAGTCCTATTTAGCAAAAGAAAATTTTAGAAAAAAGAATTATATTTTTTTTGATTTTTATTTAATTTTTATGAATTAAAAACTAAAATAAAGAAATTAAATGTTTAAAAATACTAAAACTATTTAGAAAAATCTAAAATTTTGCAGGAAAATACTTTAAACTATGATAAACCTAGGAAAAATAAGAAGAGGGGGAAAACAGTTCTAAATAAGCAGTTATAAGCTAATATATAAAAATAAGCTAAGACTAAAAACAAAGATTAAAAGGATTAAGAGTGCACCCTTGGGCATAGAAGACCCAAGGGCAGAGTTGGTGATATATGTTGTGTGTGGGGCTTGGTGAGGCTGAGGTCCCTGGTTCGAACCTGGACCTCAGCTTTTTGCTAAAAACATTTTTTTTTATTTTTATTTTTTTGAAAACCTGAAAAGCACTTAAAGTTAAGCTACTTTTGTGAAAACAACTTTTTAGAAAACTAAATATAAGCAGAAGTTGAAGACAGTTTTGAAACAAAAAGCTAAAAAGGCAATATTGAAAACTGAAAAAGCTATATAAAAGCTAGTGACTACAAGCAATTGCCTAAATAAGCTATAGTGACATAATCCAATCTTAAATAAGCTAACTAAACTGCAAAAAGCTGTCCTAATAAGCAGAAAGGCACACTAATAAGCTAAAAACCACACAAGGGCTGCTGATGCAACAACAGCCCTGACCCCTACTTGCAGCCCTAATAATAAGCTACTAGATAAGCTCTGGAACCTCAAAAATGCAAAACAGATAAAATTGATACTATAAACTATTAGTGTACCAAAAATTCAGACTTAATAGAGCTTATCAATAAGAAGAAAATAAGCTGAGAAAGTGGGAAATTGGGACAGAACTGGTGTGCAGGGCTGAAATTAAACTGATGCAGCAGTTGGGGTAATTTGACCTCAACTCTTTCCACACTCAATGAAATAATACCAAGTCATGGAATCTCATTTAAACAACTAAAATTCACCTAAAGCTGCCAAAAATTGGACCTCATAAGCTTCAGCTTATTGGGGGCTTAATATGAGCAGTTCTAGGTTCTTAAGTGCAATTATCAACCCAAAACCTTAAAATGAATCAAATCCACTTAATTCCTACTGAAATCTGCTTATACAACCTCAATTAAGCTAGATCAAATCTCACAAAACTATAATAGAACAGTAGCTTAAAATTTTGACCAAAAGGTGGCTTATGCCAAACACTCTAGTTAGGAACTGATTTGAGATTTTAAACTACAATCCACCAATATAAGCTATGATATTAAATCCTACTGATTATCTAACTTATATTTATACTAATGAGCAACTTTAAATTTGAAAATAAGCACTAAATAAGCCAGAGGCTACTTTTGCTATTTTTGGACTTTAATGACTTATTAAGTGAAAAACTAAGTACCAGCTAAACTACTAATCAAATAAGCTCAAACATGACATAATAAGCTACTAGAAATCAGAATAAGCACTAATGTAATAGAAATAAGCAGTTGTACAGTAATGAACTAGTAATGAGACTCAAGTGGAGCTTACAAGTAAATCATATGGGTAACACAGATCTGTACCAACTAAACCAAAT
Organism: Artemisia tridentata subsp. tridentata; assembly: GCA_021014915.2. Classification (NCBI taxonomy): domain Eukaryota; kingdom Viridiplantae; phylum Streptophyta; class Magnoliopsida; order Asterales; family Asteraceae; genus Artemisia; species Artemisia tridentata. The sequence goes on along the minus strand of CP139501.1, from coordinate 324,252,839 downwards.
ACCTGATGAAGCGAAAAGTGTACCGCTTTTAAGAGGTCATTTAAGCCCTAAATCGTATTTATTTGATCAAATATTGCCCTAAATCGTTCCTTTTGTCATTTTAGGTACTTTTGAGGAGAAATCTGGAAAAGGAAGCATTTTGGACGTTTTTGGAGCATAAAAGTGAAGAAAACGACAAAGTTTCAAAATCATGCTAAAAGTTACCTTTGACGGCGTTTGGATTATCCCTGGACGGCGTCATGGCTTGGCAAGAAAAGGTGGATGTGAAATTTACTCATGATAAGCCAGAGAAATTTGCATGGGAATTCTGACGGCGTCACGCTTTAATGTGATCAAGGTCGTCACGGCTTAATTTAAAGAGGGACGGCGTCACCCCTAATTCTGACGGCGTCAACCCCTGATAAGCCAGAACGGATTTTGGAGAGCTAAAGAGGGACGGCGTCAAGAAGGTCATCCTGGAACCCTAAAAGCGGCGAGGTGACGGCGTCACACTCCATAACGTGACGCCGTCAGATCTGAAAGTCTATATATAGTTTTGCAATTTTTTGTCATTGGTGTGGAACTTATTGAGGAACTTTGTGTGTGAAAACCCTAAGACGAATTTGGCAGCTTTTTCAAGGCTTTTTGCCTTGAGATCTTCCATGTTACATTGAAGATAAGTTATCAATTAATCATTCAATATGTCTATGTGTTGTTTGATTCTATCTTGTTCTTGTCTTTTGTTTAACATGCTAGGCTAGATTTATCTTGTGTTTGCTTAGATCTAATGAAACCTAGCTATTGATTATTAGTTATTAGTGTGTTGTTAGTTGTATTGGATGATTGTTCATCTATGTTAGGCTTAAGAAAACTGGCTAACTTCCTATTCGGTAACTTGCTTGAACGTCTTAAGAAACATGAACCAATGCGTACTAAAGGTTTTTATGGTTGTATTTAATGCACAAGCGAATTCTAGTGATCCCATGTTAGGAGCTTCCTAGCCGGCTCGACATAGGAGTGAAGTAGGAGCTTGTAGAGTTGGGGAAGTACGTACGCCACCCCACAAATGGTATTAAGGAATACACCCGTCATCCACGCAACTAATACACACTAATCAACCGGTAAAAGATAGTTAGGGAGTAAGGAAATCTAAGTAAACACATTTCTCTCTATATAAGTTTTACCACCTTTTCATTTTCTGTTATTTTATTTTATTTGCATTCGTAGTAACTTGGGTTAGTTGACTAGCAACTAATTCCGCCCACTCCTTCAAACCCGAGATTTTACTTGCTTTCATAAAATTATAAAAACATAAAAAAAGAATCTTCTCTCACCCTTAGACCTATTAGAGTAGTTTTTCATACCTAACGAACACTATTCCCTGTGGAGAACGATCAATCCCCCGTACTTACCACTACACTATACTACATCGGTCAGGTACACTGCCTGGTGGGGTTGTAAGCCTCTTGAGATCCCTCGAGAGGTAAAACCTGTTGTAAGGTTGCAAAACCACGCATCAAGTTTTTGGCGCCGCTGCCGGGGAATAGTTATTGTTTAGGTTGAATTTATTTTTATTAGGTCTACTCATTAGATTCCTATCTAGTGAGGTTTTTATTTTCTTTTTATTAGCTTTCTCGTAGTCTATCTTTTCTTTGTGCTTTTGTTCATAAAGTTTTTCCATTGACTCTTCCGTTCGCCATTATGGAAAACGTGAATCTACCAAATCCGCGACTAGAGTTTTACATGAAGAAATATAATTTTACTAATTTGGATAAATCAAGATGGTGGAATGAAGTAATGAGAACAGGATCTTACATAGATTTTAGTGAGTACCTTGAGAAAAGAGACCAAGTGCATAAAACTTTTGAGGAAATCACCTTAGGAGCCCCATCAAACCCTCAAAATACCTCATTAAGTGAAACCTATGCACCATATGAGCCTTCACCTAGGATAGTTTCTTATGAACCCGACCAAGATTGTGAGATGGTTAATGTTGAACTACCTAGGTGCATGCTTGGATTAGATTTCACCAAGACATATGATGAGTATGAGGAATGCTTTAGGCAAATGGAACATAGTGATCAAGTTATTGAGAATGATTCTTATGAATCGGACCAAGAATTTGAGATGAATAGAAAAGGATTTGAGATACCTAGGTGCATGTTGGGGATAGACTTCAACAAATCACATAATAAGCACATAGGTAATCAAGATAAGATGGAGGATAAAGTAGAAAATCCAAGCCCACCAAGTACCCCACAAGTCCTACCATCATCTGAGGCACACACACCACCCGTGACTTACCCAGAAGATGTAGAAGAGACTATAGGAACCCCAATAGAGGTAGAACCCTTGGACCAAACACAACTAGAGGATGTAGGTTTGAATACTTGTAGTCATAACCTTTCTTTTAGTTCTATGGAAGTTCCTAGTTTTGATGAACCGGAGCCTCAACCAAAACCGTTACCTAATCTTCCATCTTTAGATGTGAATTTAGGAATTAAAAAAGGTCCCGATCCACCCATCAAACCATGTAGTCCGGGTAATGTTAAGATTAAGGTAGTAGACTCTAGGCCATGTGGAGTGGAAGCTAATATAGGAGTGAACCATGACCTTACATACTTACATCACCCATTCATGATTGATCACAAGAAACATTATGGGTTTAAACCGGGTTTATTAGGTCAAGATGGATTCCCAACTAGGAATCTCTCGAAGTTGATAGAAGATGATCCCTTTTTAGGAGAAAACTTTAATTCACCCATTGACCAAAGTGAACTAGGTAAGTTTATGATGAAAGGAGCACACCCCTTTGAGTATATAATTCATCCACCACTCTTTCCTCACGCGGCATGCTTCCACCAAGATGGTGCGTATCGCTACTATCACCCGCACTTAATCCTAAGTGTAGGAAAAAACCTCTCCTTTATTCGTTAAATAAGGGTAGAGTCAGGCTCGTGACTCGAACAAAAACAAGCGCTTCTTGGGAGGCAACCCAAGCTTTATTTGCTTTGTGTGTTTATTTATTTGTTTGTTTGATTTTATTTGTTTCCGTATGTGTGTTTAATTTTTATTATTATTGATTCATGTTCAAAACTAAATTGTGAAAATGCTTTATTTTGTTTTTAACTTCGTCTTAACTACATATAAAGGTATTTTGCAAAAGTTAAGTGTAAGGGAAATCCAAATCGGTTTATTAGAACAAATGAACATGAATCGTAACAATAATAAATTAACATACATATTAGTATTTGTTTGAGTCAAATGCTTGTATCGAGTCATAATGATGTTTTGCAGGATTTCCAGGAAGTAAGGTAAAGGTTTTTCCAGAAATTTTCCGGAAACTTAACATGAGAATTCTGTCAGATCATTTCTGACGGCGTCAGGCTTTACAACCTGACGGCGTCAGGTTTTAATTTTTTGAAAATTTTGAAAGTTTTGTTTTCATAAAAAGTTTTTATTAAATCTATAACTTATAATCTCCAGGAATCTGCAAAATTATCATTCCACAAGCATTATATCCTTATATATAGATTTTATCCCGCCGATGTTATGCAGGTTTTCGTGTTTGTTTTCTCAGGTTTAACAGGTTATTTTGGACAAGGAAATGTTTTGGATCAAGCTTTTGGCGATGCATTAGTCATGAAGCTTTTACATTCTCTTTGGAAGAAGATCTAACCGTGTTACTTCATTATCCACCGAGCGAATCAGGGGAGTATTTGATTTCATTCTTTTACTTTATGCTTTTACATTTGTTATTTGAACATTGGGGACAATGTTCATCTTAAGTGTAAGGGGGGGGGGGTAAAAGTACGATTAGAGAATGCTCTTACGCTTGATTTTTGTTTGTTTAATAATAGATGTGTAATAAAACTGAGATAAATACCTGTTAGGGCAATTTTAGTGCCAAATTTAAAATTTTTTACAACATATAGGAGTGAAACTTTGATCTTAATGAGCGTCTCACGGATAGGAGTTATATGGCTAGCACAAAAACCGTACCACTAAAAAATTTTCCACCCCAAATATGTGAGGTTCGCCCCTAGAATTGGTAGGAAAAGCATTTATGCTATGATGTGTGTACCGGTAGCACTTAGATTCTAGAACTTGCGTTAGGACCATTCCGAGGCCACAAGTGAGACTACATTCGTGTAGTTAGATTTACTACATGATAAGAGGCATTAGGATTAACCCATTGTTTTACACCTGTGTTTTTGTTATAATTACATTGGCTACATTGGTCAAGTAATTCTCCCACACCCTTTGCGTTGTACTCATTTTTAGTACACGATACCCCTAGTACACCCCTCAGAGCCTATCTTTTCGTTTCGACCTTTAAGCATTTTACTTAAAGGAAGAATTTGTTACACCCCACTAAAATGTACACCCAAATCGCCTTAGCCTACCTTGTATGCACTCATCTTTAGTGCATTATTGTGACAACATTTGTTTAAACCCCAAGTTAATTATCTAATTGATTACATGGTTGCTAAGTCGAGTCATATCCTTGTACATATTGTTTTGGGACGATTGGGACTCATGGGTAAAGTACTAGTGTAATGGAGTAATGGGGAAGAACATCATTTATTACCCCCATATGTGCTAAATATTTTAAAAGTACTCCAAGTTTTTCAATTATCTTAATTCGAGTCATTAGAATAGTTATTTGTAAAGTTATGTAAAAGTTCAAGTGTAAGGGGAATGCAACGCCCCTATGATGTATTATTTTGGATGGTAGGGCAAGAGTGTATGAAAAAAAAAAAAAAAAAAAAAATCGAAAAAATCAAGAAAAATACAAAAAAAATGAGAAAAAGAAAAATAGAAAAAAACATACGGACTACCATCCCGTTTCATTTTATGTTTGTTTTATGTTTTTGTTATTTTATTTCATTAGCTTAAATCGAGTCGAGTCTTGGCTTATGCAACATTGTATAGTACATGTAATTGATCAAGATCTTTAACTCGCCACCAGTAAAATATCCTTTATCCAACAAAACCGTGTTTTCCTTTTCCCTACACCTAACGTTATAACCATGTAAAAGCCCTCTTTGATAGTTTATCTTAGGTGCTTACGCCTAGTGGAGGAGGTTTTCGATCCTTTCCCAAGCCTATGGTAATCTATTTGCTATGATAGGCAGTGAGAGATATTATCCGTTTTCATTTATGAGATTTATTTTGATGACACTTGAGAGATGTGAGTATCTAAACACTACTTGTGAGGTGCTAGTTTGTAATCTCCGTGCTTATTATGATTAAAGTGGAACGATTATTTGTTGTAATTACTTTTATGTTAGCATTAAATGACCCCTAACTTGTATTTTGATTAGAATAAAAGCGCATTTGCTTGAGGACAAGCAAATCTCAAGTGTAAGGGTATTTGATGAAGCGAAAAGTGTACCGCTTTTAAGGGGTCATTTAAGCCCTAAATCGTATTTATTTGATCAAATATTGCCCTAAATCGTTCCTTTTGTCATTTTAGGTACTTTTGAGAAGAAATCTGGAAAAGGAAGCATTTTGGACGTTTTTGGAGCATAAAAGTGAAGAAAACGACAAAGTCTCAAAATCATGCTAAAAGTTACCTTTGACGGCGTCAGGATTATCCCTGGACGGCGTCATGGCTTGGCAAGAAAAGGTGGATGTGAAATTTACTCATGATAAGCCAGAGAAATTTGCATGGGAATTCTGACGGCGTCACGCTTTAATGTGATCAAGGTCGTCACGGCTTAATTTAAAGAGGGACGGCGTCACCCCTAATTCTGACGGCGTCAACCCCTGATAAGCCAGAACAGATTTTGGAGAGCTAAAGAGGGACGGCGTCAAGAAGGTCATCCTAGAACCCAAAAAGCGGCGAGGTGACGGCGTCACACTCCATAACGTGACGCCGTCAGATCTGAAAGTCTATATATAGTTTTGCAATTTTTTGTCATTGGTGTGGAACTTATTGAGGAACTTTGTGTGTGAAAACCCTAAGACAAATTTGGCAGCTTTTTCAAGGCTTTTTGCCTTGAGATCTTCCATGTTACATTGAAGATAAGTTGTCAATTAATCATTCAATATGTCTATGTGTTGTTTGATTCTATCTTGTTCTTGTCTTTTGTTTAACATGCTAGGCTAGATTTATCTTGTGTTTGCTTAGATCTAATGAAACCTAGCTATTGATTATTGGTTATTAGTGTGTTGTTAGTTGTATTGGATGATTGTTCATCTATGTTAGGCTTAAGAAAACTGGCTAACTTCCTATTCGGTAACTTGCTTGAACGTCTTAAGAAACATGAACCAATGCGTACTAAAGGTTTTTATGGTTGTATTTAATGCACAAGCGAATTCTAGTGATCCCATGTTAGGAGCTTCCTAGCCGGCTCGACATAGGAGTGAAGTAGGAGCTTGTAGAGTTGGGGAAGTACGTACGCCACCCCACAAATGGTATTAAGGAATACACCCGTCATCCACGCAACTAATACACACTAATCAATCGGTAAAAGATAGTTAGGGAGTAAGGAAATCTAAGTAAACACATTTCTCTCTATATAAGTTTTACCACCTTTTCATTTTCTGTTATTTTATTTTATTTGCATTCGTAGTAACTTGGGTTAGTTGACTAGCAACTAATTCCGCCCACTCCTTCAAACCCGAGATTTTACTTGCTTTCATAAAATTATAAAAACATAAAAAAAGAATCTTCTCTCACCCTTAGACCTATTAGAGTAGTTTTTCATACCTAACGAACACTATTCCCTGTGGAGAACGATCAATCCCCCGTACTTACCACTACACTATACTACATCGGTCAGGTACACTGCCTGGTGGGGTTGTAAGCCTCTTGAGATCCCTCGAGAGGTAAAACCTGTTGTAAGGTTGCAAAACCACGCATCAATACCCAGGCTTCTCCATAAGTCAATAAACAACCCAAATAATCCTATAAGAACAGCTTATCTCCTCCACAGCTTATTGGAACAGTAGAGTTGACTTTTTTTGATAATTTGAGATTAAAACAGTTAAAACTGAATTAGAATAACAACTTAACTAACAAAAGCTGTTAAGGAACTCATATGAGCTTATGGAACAGTGACAAGAGCTTAAAAACAGATTTTCAACTAAGTAAATGCTTGAAATGGAAAATTGAACAAGGAAATTTAAATTCAAAAGGTAAATTGCATTAATAAAACTGAGATTACAAAACTGAAATTGAAATTACAGCTGAAATGTAAATGATTACACTAAGAAAAGCAGTAAATTTGACAAGAAAATAAAGTGGTAACAATTTTCTCAAGCATAAAAATTGGACAACCCTGTGAGAGAGGTGAGGTCTGGTATTTATAGGCCTTGGCTGAGGAGCTTAGGGTTTCATTAGAAGCTTCATAAATCTCAATTTCTGGCCCTTGATCAATTCCCATCAATCTTCTTTCCTTAACAACCCTCGGATCAAACGTGTGAGGTGTATCCTCCAATCACAGTGCTCCCTTTGGCCAGCGTGGCATTCCCTTGGTCAGGTACTTCTAGAAGCTCTTAATGTGTACGGGTAAAAGAGGGAGAGAGCAGGGTAATTCATGGGAGGAAGAAGCACAGTGAAAAATGGCGCCCTTTTTATTTTTATTGTTTATCGTGGTTGACTGGGAAAGGGTAATTGGGTTTGACCGGGTTAAGGGAAATTGGGTGTGGGCTCTTATTGGACTAGATTTTGGGATGAAATGGGTTATTATTTATTTTTGGTGATAACGGTTTGTTAAGGTTTAGGATTTAATTTGGAATTTGATTTAGCACTTAGGGACTATTTCTGCCAAGTGAGGAAAATATTTCCAGGGACTGATTCTGTAATTATGAAATGATCCAAGGGCTTTTGTTGACATTCTGGGATCAAGACTTGATAATTTGCTTCCGGCTTCGGCTTTTGACCTTTTCCAAATCTCGTGCTCGTTTTCTCGGTTTTTGCTTGATTTTGTCCATATTTCATGATATCCGTACCTGCATAGAAACAAACACAAAAACACAATATCTTTGGCATTTACGATTAGTTTTTGGTCGTTTAGGTCTTAATTTGGTCAAGAAAAGGTATGTGTTTAAGCACATACCAATGGAATTTCACCTCTGCGTGTATGGTGGAAACTACAATACCCATCTTTTGCATGGCGGTCCTTCCTATCAACAGATTGTATGGAGAATCGGACCTTACGATAGCAAACGTGAGGGTTTCTGTCCTTGCGAGCTTGCCTTCTCCAATTGTTATGTCCAATGGTACTTCTCCCAGAGGCCAAGAATGCTCACCGGAGAACCCTACCAAAGGTATCTTCGAGTCAACCCGTTGCGATCTAATCGAAGGCTTGAGCTTAAGAAAACAATGCTCGTATATGATTTCGCAGGAGCTTCCGCAGTCCATGTAGGCTCTGTTTACTTCTCGATTGAAGATTAGAACTTTGATGACCACTGGATCACTCGAAGGGACTTGGCCTGTGATAGGAGGAAATGTTACTTCCCCTACTTCGCTTACCTCCTGCTCAACAACCTTTCTTTTTAAGTTTGCTTCACCCCAACAAACCATAAGTATTGGAGCTTCGAGAGGAGTAGTATCCTTAGCCAATTGAGTGTCGGACATTTTTTCCTTTCCCTTCTTTATACCCTTCACCAAATGTGCCAATTGCCCGGACTTCATAGCTTCTTCTATCTGTTTCTTTAGCTCCCTGCAACTGTTTGTATCATGACCGTAATCTTCATGAAAGTGACAATACTTGCTGGTATCCCTGTTTTTGCCCTTGCTTGTCATACGAGGGGTGCTTCGAAAGCCTTAGCAGCCCTCTCTGTTGCAAGTATTTCCTTCGGAGACTTAGTTAAGCTTCCCAACAAACCATGGTTAGGACCTTTGTACGGGGAAAACCTGTCTCTGTTTTTGTTCTTGTTCTTTGACCCTTCCCACACAGAATGCTTTGAGAACTTGCTGTTGTTGTCTCTGTCGATCGGAGCACCGTTAGTAGATACCTCTTTTGCTTCAATCCAAGTATACGTCTTTTCCATTAACCCTTTGTATGTTGTCGGAAGGTCAGTGGATAAGAATTCCACCAAACTACGATTTCGAAGACCATGTACGAAACCCGAAATGCGCTGATCTTCATGTAGACCCAAGATCTGTAAAGTTTCATTGGTGTACCTAGTAACGAAGGCTCTTGTGCTTTCGTTTTATTTTTGTTTAATGTTGTGCACCGTTAGATGGGTCCTTGGAAACTTCTTTTGCTGACTGAAGTGTGATCGGAACTTAGCCTTGAGATCATCAAGATTGACAATGCTGCCAGGCTTTTGCCCATTCCACCAAATACGGGCAGAATCCCGTAGGGTATAAGTAAACATGTGACAGGCCACAGGCATAACCCACTTTTGCATCTTAATAGCCCCTTCGAACAAATGTAGGAAATTGTCCGGATCCCCTTCCCATCATAAGTCCCAATATGCGAAGGCATTTTCAACCCATCAGGCAATGGGTAGTCTTCTATCCACCTAACGAAGGGTGTAGCTGAACCCATAGGGTCTGAGTATAGACAATTATAAGGTGGTGCATACATGGGTATAGTATTATATGGATTGTTGTTTGGGGGCATCCCCATAGGAGTTTGGCTGGGGTAGGACTGATAAGGTGTGTTCATGGCGAACGGATAACCGTTTCCCATGGCGTACGGAGGGTATGCCATAGGATACCCGAAGGGTATGCTCCCATAAGGTTGAGGATGATTTGGTTTATTAGGCTGCCCATTTACTGGAGGATATAAACCTTGAGGATAAGACTGAGTTTGGAACGAGGGGTACATACCATTGGGAGGAAGATTTCCTCCTATATAAATTGTAGGCGGATTGCCTTCTACGCCTGATGCGTGAGAAGGCTGCAACGGAACCCCAGCTTCGGTCCTTCCAAGATGAGCTGCTAACAATGGAGGCAAGTTTACCCCCGTCTCTTCCCTTCGTTGGCTCCTCCCGTTGGAACCTTCAAAAACCGCTCCTTCTCTCCTAGTCGGAGCCCTCTCTGGGACTCCTTCAAACCCAACGGACCTTCTGCTTAGCCTTCGACCCACTGGTGACCCAATCCTTAGGGTTGAGAGTATTGCTCCTTGGGCCGGAGGCCTAGGCTCCATTTCCATCTCTTCGTCATACTCATCGCTTGAGTATTCCAACTCCCTTCGCATCTCAGCATTCCTAACTTGCCTTTTGCGAGCCCTTAAGAGAGATTCCAACGCTTCGTGGTTGGCTTCGACAAAGGTTGGACTGATAACAGGCTCCGGATTGGCTGATGTCGAAGCATGATGGTTGGGTGTTACTTCTGGGTGAGAGCGTGTTGTGAACGTGGAGGCGGTTATTGGGGGAAGGTTGTTGGAGTCGTTGATTGGTATTGGCGCCAAGGTCGAGAAACCCGGTGGGGGAGTATCTTCTCTCCCTTGATCCATGCTGGATATATAGTGAAAGTAGTTGGTTGGTTATAATCTTGGAAATAACGAGACCAATTGTAGCGGTCCCACGGATGGCGCCACTGATTGTACAATAAATTGCACGACCAGGCCTTCGATGATGATCAAAGGATTTACGGGGTGTTGAGGTTACGCCAAGCTTGTCTTTAACCTGAAATAAGAAATACTAAAACACTACGTTAAGTGATTGCGCAAGGGTTGGACCCTGCGAACCACCTCCGGCGTGCGAGTAAGTATGTGATATGGTAAGTTTGTAGTAAGTTGAGAGAGTTAAGTTGACATTACCATGGTTATGGCCCGTCTAAGCTATTTATATGGGAGAAATAGGCCTTAGAGGGCGGTTGCACTTGATTCGGAGATCATGGGGGCGTCCCATGAAATGTGGTAACCGCTAGGGCTTTGTGACCCACGTTCTCCCTTTTGGCGGGAAAGCCTAAGGGAAGAAGGGACGTGGGTATGACCAGGTCAGAATGGTTCTCCGTCCTAGTTCCTTCGAAGGAGATAACCCGAAGGGCTTAAGGCTTCGATTGGCAGATTCCCACATGGTAACCACTTCATAGATGAATGATTTTACGCCAATGAAACCTTTTAGGAGATTAACCTGGGCCTCCGAAGAGAGGGCTTCGCACAGGCTCGAAGGGGAGTCCTTCGACCCGTTCGGAGGGTACATCATCAGCGGGCATAACTTGTAATTTTACATTTTAATTTGATCATGTATTGGTAAAGAGACATGCATATATACAATTTAATGCATATATACATTTTAATTTATTTGTTTTTTAGATTAATTTTAGATTTTAATTTAGTCATGTTGTTTGGATAGTATTATGTCACGGAAATTAATTTGTATATACAATTTAATTATATTTACAATATGATTATTGTTAATTTTTTTATTATTATTTTGGTTGGTTTTGTTGTGTAAATTTAGTTAACGAATAATAAGATATAAAAGAATGGTTTTTTTCTTTTATGCGTTAACAATGGGAATTAGTTGGTCGTTATTAATTATTGAATAGTTAAAAGGTACCATTTTTTTTCTTAAATTCCTTTTGCTTAGAATGGCTATACAAACATCCATGCACAATTTGAACAAAGTCCTTCAAGCAATTTGAGGATATTTGAATCATCAACCTGTCAGCTATATAATTGTAACAGTTTTATAGTAAATAAAATATAGCAATTAAAATTTATTAATTAGAAGATTAACAAATTAGGACAATATGATCCATTTGGCATATAAATGGGTCATTGGGGATCCCATATCCTCGTAAGTGTTCACACAAGGTGATAACAAATCATATTAGTCGTGAACTCACCATTCTCTGTGATATACATCGGTGTATTATTGTATCTGTGCTTGAGATAAGTCACCATCAACATAAAAGTGTATTTTCTCTTAGTTACTCGCATTGTTTTGTTTCTTGCTCGCTTTGCCACATTACCAATTTACTTCGTAGATCGCATCGCTTTGCCATTGTTTGAGTAGTTGATAATGAACTACGTGGGTTATATGTGTTGTGATCTAGACTCATGTTTGTTCTTATCTGTAGGTGAGTCACCTTCTTCTTCTGCATCTTATATCGATAACTTCGGTAGGACCTAATTGGATAGAGCCTTTCAATTCCTACCTATCTTTCGAGGCACCGGTATGTGAAGAATAGACCAGCTTTAAGTATGTCACTTCTATTAATTTGTAGGACAGTGCTGCAACTGCTATCTCTTTTGAAAGATGATGAATGATCCTTAACAACAATATAAATTCTATTTAATCAAAATGCCAGTTTGGTGTAATTAATAGAGTATACCTTCCCCTTTATTTCCTCAAGAACGTCACGAACTGTCGGGCGAACCTAATATTGTGAATTATAGGTTGAACTAAAAACAATTCGAGTTAGAGGTGGAACTGGGACTGAACTAAAACTGCTAAATTGAAAATATTAGGATCGAGTACCTGAAAGGATCGAGTATACCGGTCTATTAAAGAATGGCTGTGATTCAGTTTTACGGCTTTGACCCCGAGATCTATACCCTCCTAGATGGGTTGGATAAACGGGTCAATGGAAAACGGGTTTCTTTAACTATATGTGCTATAATGAATGGAAACGGGACATAAAAATGTTAGTGTGTCAATATTGGGTAAACACAATCCCGATCGATCAGTTTATACAACAAAATATAATCAAAACACTTTGATATACCTATCCAAGATATAACTCATACAGTACTAAAACAATTATACTTGCAACATTAAAAAATGATTCCAAAACATTTAATACAACAAATGATATCAAGAAAATTGACAAGAGTAACTAAGAGATATAACCTTCTGAGTTTGTTGCTTAATGTTACAAAATCGCCCCATATCATGTGGCTAAAGAATTTGCTCAGTTGTACGTTCCAGATACTCTTCATTAATTAACACCATTATCCTTGTAAATCAGAGTCCAACTTCCCGATTGATATCCCTCTTTGGTGATTTAAGTAGTTGCATCACTTTTCGTCTTCACCAATCTCAAAAAATAGATCGTTAAGAAGCTCAGAGGCAGAAGGCCTAACTCATTTATGTCCGATACACTTTTCAATGAAAGCTTTTAATTCCGGATTATTTACTTGGTTTAAGGCTAGAGGCATCACACCCTTGCTAACTTTGTGGTATATTTGAGCAATATATGTCTACTAACTCATTGTAATTATCTTCGTACAGCTCGGGTGCCATGTATTCTGGTGTCCCTATCACGGAATGAGGCATGTGGCTCTTTCCTACTGCCGATCCTAAACTGAAGTTACCAATCTTAACCTGTTCATGTACATTAGAAGTCAGTAATCGTCTTACCAAACACTCCCGATCCCATATTCAAACCAAACAGACATATAATAAAAGGGGAAAGTGAGTGTGAGGCTGTTAGGTAGGCAAGCTTGGGTATAGAACTTACTAAAACACATAGCCCGAGGGTCGTTTTGTTTAAAAAGACAACCAAACCACACATCTGATCCTCAAAAGCGCTGTACGTCAAGTTTTAACACTTCACTTTCATTGATTACCAAGTCCTTTCCAGAATCCCAATTGCAATCAAATTGCTTTTCTCCTTTCTAAGATCGCTACTAGTAATAATCAGTCTTCACTGTAAGTTTTATAATATATCGGTTTGATCTTTCAAACTGGTTAATTGTATTCCCTTAATTAATGGCTGAAAACACTAGGTAAAACACATGAACAACATTACACTGGTTAAATGGAATTATATATGAAAAATCATATTGCGCATGTACTCTGCTCTATGGTGAAAACCTTGATTGGTCTCACTCTAAGTATTATTGTAGATTGAGTTTCATGAGATAAGTGGTTAAATTGGTTAATGGTGGGTGTTTGCTGAAATGCTAAGAGGTGCTTTGATGAAAAGCCCAAGTGAAGTGTTTTTCTGTATAAATAGTGACCTCGTGAGTTCGATGATCAGTGTTTGAAGAAATGCACAACAAGTGTTCGATTAAATGCTCGAATGAGCTATTTATTACCTTTCATTCTATCAATGATATATAACGAAAGTGTTATGTAAAACTTGGTGGTTGGATGCTCATGTGAAGGATTTTATGTCTATTTTACTGGTTCATGCTCCTCCTCTTGGCTTTATGGATGGATATGGGTGGATACACAAAAGCACTATCGCATCAAATAACAAGTACTTTTCAAGTGGACATGAGGCAAGAAAGCTTGCAACTTAGTCACTAGACAAGCTTTTCAAGTTGTGAAGCTTAAAAAGATACAAAGTAGCTGATAAGAAGTGTTTTATCTATGTAAAGTTGTATGCAATTTTGATCACTTACAATAGTTTAGTTAAGTCAAGTTGTGTAATGTTAGTATGTACTCTGATTCGAGATTATAATAAGAAAATGAAATCTCCAAGCTAATTCTTGTGATTTCACCATTTCGATCTCTCTCATTTTAGTTCACTATATTTTTGATGTTGTGACTTGTGACTAAAGTGTCCATATTAATATGCCAACATAGAAAATTTGCAGCAACACCATAGTTATTAGTTAATCCATCAATGGCACTTAACAAATGATGTAAAACATGATAGCATTCTTACATAATACACTATATATTTGAATGCTTATAAAGGAAGCACCATTTTCATATACACAAGATTATAGCAAAAAAAAAAAAAAAAAAAAAAAAAAAAAAAAAAAAAAAAAAAAAAAAAAAAGATATATACAACAACAAACTTAAGAATGGAAAAACATGTTTCTGATCCAACATCTTGCACTCTTGTAATCATTTTTTTTGTTACTCATTTAGAGATTGAACCAAACACTCATTTTCAGTTTAACCCGCTTCTACTTCATTTTTTTATCAGTTTAGAGACTGAAACAAACACTCCATTTCAGTTTTGATCCGCTTTCACTTCATTTTTTTTTATCCGTTTAGAGACTGAACCAAACACTCAGTTTTGACCCGCTTCCGCTTCATTTTTTATCCGTTTAGAGACTGAACCAAACACTCCATTTCAGTTTTGAGGCATCATGTCTACTTGAGAAGTTCCAATACGCGTGTCTTTATATGCATTCTCAAGCTCTGTCGGCTTTTTCCTTATCATCTGACCTTCTAAAAATTCCACCAGAAAACTAATTCCACCACAGTATGGATACCCACAATAAAGAGACTCAACAGTTTTCTGTTCCACCACAGTATGTGATTATCATAAGGGGAAAGTGAGTGTTATTTGATACTACTGCTTTCGAGTTTTACTACTTCTTGAAGTGCTGCTAGTTGGCGAATACTACTGCTGTGATCTTTCGAATACTACTGCTGTGATCTTGTAAATTTTGTGGCGAATACTACTGCTTTAGAGGAAATCGACTTGGTTGTCGATCTGAGCCGAAAGGATTTGGACTCGGGGTTGATGCCCCTGCAGCACTTGTAGCCGCCCCTACAAAGTTATATCACGTTTAATTCCAAAAAAGCCAAGTACAAAAATCATTAAAACAGACATTGCTGTTCTTTCAAGACATGAGAGAACCACGTGCAGGGTGCATCTCTAAAAAAAATAGTAGGTATACAGAGAACAAAAGTATGTACCTGAGTTAGGAGGTTGCCTACGTTGGTTTGTAGAGCGTGAGGTAGTATCTGCAGTCATCGGTTGTGCAACAGTATCATGGTCCTGTACACCAAGAAGTATCCAAATTTGATATAAGAGAGCTGCTTAAACATGTCTTGTGTGATAATCTAATAGCACATTGCAACTAAAGGTTCCCACAATTGAATCTCATACAAGTCACGTGATTTGTAGAAAGCTACAGACATCCTATTATGTAATGTTGATTCATTAGCATCACATAAAGTAGCCACTAATCAATGCCAACATAACTTAGCACTTTATAATTTTTGAGGTGAAGAAAAAGTACAAAGCATGCTTTCAGTTTCCGCTACCAAATTCCATTGCAACTGTGATACAAACTCAACGAATCCATGTACACTATACACACATAAATGAACTCATAGTCGTTAATTCCAAACAACCAAGATCAGGGTAAGTTGACAATCTTAACCTGAAGTCTTTCAAACGGGTTAGTTTAGTCCCATTGGAAAAAATAAAGTATTATGTTGGTCTGATTGACTAATTTTATGAAGGGGCCGAAAACTCAGAATGGGCCACCAGTAAATTTGCATCACGCATTAAACAGGACAGACCACGCACACTACTCCAGTACTCTAACACCACAGCATATATATTATAAATTCTACAACAACACCCAAGCTTGTAAAGGAGCGGGGCTCTATATTAAGTAACCAAAAATAGACCCGTTTTGACCCACAAGTCAACCTGTATAACGTCATAAATGTTCCACAGGCAAATTATTGGAGCCAAATTCAAGTTTTAAACTAAACCCTAACAAGTACTTTACTACCCAAGTGAAGTTCATTGAGTATTAAAAAAACACAAAAAAGAAAAAAGAAAAAAAAAGAAACAATTATTTGTAACAGAAGAGGGTAAAAATTAGAGCAAATTGTTGTTACCATCTTTAACTGATGTGGATGATTTTGGTGTTGCTGCAATATTAATTCACTCGATCGCTTCCGTGTGAATGATTTAGATGATTGAAGTATATATATTGTTAGAGATTCTTTGTTTATGGAAATTTAGGCATTATCAGCCCAAAATTAGAACAGATATTCGATTGATTCTAAAGGTACCTTGGTTGAATAGCTATTCGTGATACATAGTAAGGTTGTGGTTGAAGTGGTAATGAGATCAGAGATTGCTTGATTTGCTTCGGTTGCTGAGAAGAAGTGAAATGGAGATGGGAGTTTGGGGTTTTTATAGTTTTAATAAAAAGGTGTAGTTTTGGTGGGTTCTATACCCAAGCTTGCCTACCTAACAGCCTTACACTCACTTTCCCCATAATAAAATGCACAAATAAACTCAAAACTTGAAATCAGAGAGCATATTTACCTTTCCAGTATTCCCATTGATGAAGATGTTGCTACAATTGAGATCTCTATGAATGACGCATGGCTCGTGGGTGTGCAAATAATCCAAGCCTTTCAGAATTTGTCTTGACCACTTCTTTAAGACTTTTAATGAGACACACTTGTGTTTTCTCCAGAAACCATAAAGAACTATCAGGTTTTCGTTCCTCAAAGTCTTTAGCAGTTTAATTTATGAATATAGTCTTTTTTTAGCATACTCATCTTCGTCTCCATCAAACGCGTTCAGTTTGATCTGATTCCATGCAATATCTCTACCTTCTTCCATATCAAATCCCCTGTAGCATTTTTCATAGCACCAGAGCCTAAATGTTCAGGGTACCGACCAAATCTTCCTGACAGTCAGAAACATGAGTACTTTCCTTCTTACGTAACATATAAACAGAAAGTACCATAACTCATACGAACAATATAATACTGGTCCAATCTTAGGTTTATTTGTGGGTTCACATATAAGCTATTTTCACAATGTTGATTATGTAATTTTAACAAAGAACATGTGTGGTCAAACCTCGAATATTAATATTAAGTGTACCTGCAATAAAGGGACTTCTTCAATTGGAAGTTCTGCTCCAAGATCGCCACGTGCAACCATTGCCTTAAGAAAAAGAACAATATAGGTTAGACGTGGAATTTATGAAGTTAAAATATAGGAGACATTGTGTCAAAGCTTATATAATTGTGGCCAAAACAAATACAAAACTAAAAAGTTCAGAGATATCACCCTGCAACAGAGAATCAAAATGTAAAAAATTGAGCCAAGAAGCTTCAGAAAAAAATCCTATAAATATTAATAGTCTGCAATATACACACCAACTATAAAATCCTAGCATCTTATACAATTATGATTAAGCATAAATAATATACAAATTCTGATGAGTAGAACTTGGTAAAAGCAGGCTACATATCTGGACATGTTAGAAGCTTTGAGATAAGCAATCCCTACTTTCATGCCGCAATGTTGTTACTGCAAATGTGCCGTGACAAAGCCTCTATTAGCAAATAACAACTACATGGAATAGTTTGATCTGTTTCCTTTGAGGTATCAACATGTGAGTGGAGATGAAAATAATGCATAAATATGATTCATACCAAAAGATGATAATAAGAATATGTTAAAGCATTGAAATTGATCTACATACTCATTGTTAAACTTTTTGGTAAATTAACATGTGGGGGTGACTGTATATTGATATTAGAAAGAAAAAAAAATTACTTGAAGGACATGGTCGATTCGCCCATCCTCACTTCTAATTAACTTCTACAACATTAATTAAAACCTGTTGGCTGCTTGACAATTCAACTGAAGATTGAGCAGGTTACTGAAAGGGCCACACATATGGCTGCTGCATATGCCTGTTCATCTTTCCTCTATTTGGTCGATATTATCTTGTAGAATTAGGAATCTGAAACTACACAATTTATCTTAACTCCAAAAGCAAACTTAAAATATCAAGGTAACCCTCACTCACCGCACTAATAAACCATTGCATTAGGTTTTACTTAGGTATTCATTCCAACTGAATCATTGAACTCCAAAAGAAAGGCAATAGGGATGATTGAAAAGCAGGCCTTGTTGGAGGTGCAAATCCATTACCCCTCTATCCTGGTCTCATACCCATAGGTGGATACATCATCCGTGGTTGTGCATGTGCTGGTGGAATGATACCAGAAGACGTAGAAAAGTAAAAGGAAGGACAATAAGCTCCGGGACCTAGAAGTCCTGGCATACATTGCGTTTGAACTGGTTCCAACTTCAGCACCTCATTTTCTTCTGTCACTTTTGCAAAAGGCGAAAAGAACTGGAAAAAGAATCAGGCAAAGGGTTAATTGCATATCAATTTGATTCATTGAGATAAAGAAACTCTCTCTGTCATACCTAATGCATTGAGCTGATATGATGAAAATTCCAAGCATAAAAATAATAGTCAGAGTGTGACCAAAGAAAGCTGCAGACGCAAAGCATGTGTAGATTGTGGCAACTGTCAAGGAGAACTTTTTCAAAATCGTATCTGCATGTCACAAACAATTCTTTAGGATAAGTAAATAATACTGACTAACATTATACCTTAAACAAATGCAAACCGCTTATGGTCTTTCTAGATGATCAATAATATATTTTGAACACTCTTATAAGCTTACCGGCGTATTTAAAGAAAAAATGAAGATAAAGTTTTAAAAGTAGTGTAGATCTTGAATGTCCATCCAAAATATTGAAGCTTTCAGGGACCTGCAACCCAAAGTCAGGCAAGTATGAGGTTTTACCGTGCATGTTTAAAATGGAGCTTAATATCAGTTTGTCCAATATTAGGTTTTACCGTAGATGCAAATAAGAGGTTTTACCATTAAATACTTACTGATTCTTACAATAAGTACTAATGGAGCTTAACATTAGTTTCTACAATAAGTACCCTTTATATAAAAGTCTCCTAAGTAAGCAAAATCATCACATAAGACCAATTATCGACTACAACACCTAACTCTTTCTAGACCTGTGGTTTTGCGTTTTGCCTAACAATATGTATAACCACAGATGACCCAGTCCATTTGTTTCTTTCATATTTTGTATTTTAGACCAAACTTTGACCACCACATGTTCTATTTATGTCATCAGTATACACATTTGAGCAACTTACTGAACCAACAAAAGATTACCAAACTCATTACCTCAGGTGGTGGTGCGCATACCATGTAAAAGCAATGATAACTTCTCTCAAGTCAGACATTTGACACTCACATGATCTTTCCAGCGAATAAGTTTCAATAGCAGCACCAGATATCCTTCCTTGTTCGTTGAATTGGATCTCGACAAAATCACGAAAATGACTGCAAAAATAATAAATTCAGTTAAACAAATTTGGTTAAACAAAAAAAAAACACTGAAAGATTACAGATATCTCAAAAAAAACCTACTCATACTACAACATGCAACAGTAAACAACACAAACAATTTAAACACGGACATGCAATCAGAAAACAAACCCAACATCATAAACTCAAAAAGTCAAAAACTTTAATCAAGGCAAATCTAAAAGTGACAAAACCCAGTGCAGGCTGAAGGCACATACCGCGTCTACTCTAAGTGTAGACCACTGCTGCATAAAGGAAAACAAATCACCATTATAAACAAATTGCTACGCCATAAAGAAGAAAATTTCAAGCTAAATATACATATAGATTACGACCACTATATGTTTTTAAGGAAAAAAGATGATGACAATGGTGATTGTTGAAGAAAAAATGGAATTCAATTTAAATGAGACTAAAACTTACCGTGAATTGGAAAAGCCTATTCAAAGCTTCCTGTAAAATATTTAAGACAGTACTGTAATCGCACATTAGTGGGGTTATTATAATAATAAAACGTGGTTGATTCAACCATGATCACCATTACACTTTCACCTTCAACATGCCATTATCTATATACTGGATCAAAACTAATGATGGCTGCCATAAAGCGAGGGGCTAACCGGGTATTAACTCCTCCCGTCCCGCTACGCTTCTTCCTTCCCACTGTAAAGGGAATCAAAGGATACCCGTTTTAAAAGTGATAAACCTGGTGATTTCCATTCAAAAGACAGTTACATCACTAAAAGCAGCTTAGAATAAATCAATTTCAACAACTTTTAAGCAATACCCACATCACATAATCATCTAAATTGATTCATGAGCATCAGAAACCTATTGAAAGAAAAAAAAACACCATTAGTATAAAAGCAAACATCACCGCACGTTAGGTTTTTTCTGAGAGTAAGGAAGAAGAATGGCGGAGTGTGATGTATATTGTGTAATAGGGATGATTGAAAAGCAGACCTTGTTGGAGGTGCAAATCCATTACCCCTCTATCCTGGTCTCATACCCATAGGTGGATACAACATACATGGTTGTGCATGTGCTGGTGGAATGATTCCAGAAGACGTAGAAAAGTCAAAGGAAGGACAATAAGCTCTGGGACCTAGAAGTCCTGGCATACATTGCGTTTGAATTGGTTCCAACTTCAGCAACTCATTTTCTTCTGTCACTTTTGCAAAAGGCGAAAAGAACAAGAAAAAGAATCAAGCAAAGGGTTAATTGCATATCAATTTAATTCATTGAGATAAACAAACTCTCTCTGTCATACCTAATGTATTGAGCTGATATGATGAAAATTTCAAGCATAAAAATAATAGTCAGAGTGTGACCAAAGAAAGCTGCAGACGCAAAGCATGTGTAGATTGTGGCAACTGTCAAGGAGAACTTTTTCAAAATCGTATCTGCATGTCACAAACAATTCTTTAGGATAAGTAAATAATACTGACTAACATTATACCTTAAACAAATGCAAACCGCTTATGGTCTTTCTAGATGATCAATAATATATTTTGAACACTCTTATAAGCTTACCGGCGTATTTAAAGAAAAAATGAAGATAAAATTTTAAAAGTAGTGTAGATCTTGAATGTCCTTCCAAAATATTGAAGCTTTCAGGGACCTGCAACCCAAAGTTAGGAAAGTATGAGGTTTTACCGTGCATGTTTAAAATGGAGCTTAATATCAGTTTGTCCAATATTAGGTTTTACCGTAGATGCAAATAAGAGGTTTTACCGTTAAATACTTACTGATTCTTACAATAAGTTCTAATGGAGCTTAACATCAGTTTCTCCAATAAGTACCCTCGATATAAAAGTCTCCTAAATAAGCAAAATCGTCACATAAGACCAATTATCGACTACAACACCTAACTCTTTCTAGACCTGTGGTTTTGCGTTTTGCCTAACAATAAGTATAACCACAGATGACCCACTCCATTTGTTTCTTTCATATTTTGTATTTTAGACCAAACTTTGACCACCACATGTTCTATTTATGTCATCAGTATACACATTTGAGCAACTTACTGAACCAACAAAAGATTACCAAACTCATTACCTCAGGTGGTGGTGCGCATACCATGTAAAAGCAATGATAACTTCTCTCAAGTCAGACATTTGACACACACATGATCTTTCCAGCGAATAAGTTCCTATAGCAGCACCAGATATCCTTCCTTGTTCGTTGAATTGGATCTCGACAAAATCACGAAAATGACTGCAAAAATATTAAATTCAGTTAAAAAAAAAAAAAAAAAAAAAAAAAAAAACACTGAAAGATTACAGATATCTCAAAAAAAACCTACTCATACTACAACATGCAACAGTAAACAACACAAACAATTTAAACACGGACATGCAATCAGAAAACAAACCCAACATCATAAACTCAAAAAGTCAAAAACTTTAATCAAGGCAAATCTAAAAGTGACAAAACCCAGTGCAGGCTGAAGGCACATACCGCGTCTACTCTAAGTGTAGACCACTGCTGCATAAAGGAAAACAAATCACCATTATAAACAAATTGCTACGCCATAAAGAAGAAAATTTCAAGCTAAATATACATATAGATTACGACCACTATATGTTTTTAAGGAAAAAAGATGATGACAATGGTGATTGTTGAAGAAAAAATGGAATTCAATTTAAATGAGACTAAAACTTACCGTGAATTGGAAAAGCCTATTCAAAGCTTCCTACAAAATATTTAAGACAGTACTGTAATCGCACATTAGTGGGGTTATTATAATAATAAAACGTGGTTGATTCAACCATGATCACCATTACACTTTCACCTTCGACATGCCATTATCTATATACTGGATCAAAACTAATGATGGCTGCCATAAAGCGAGGGGCTAACCGGGTATTAACTCCTCCCGTCCCGCTACGCTTCTTCCTTCCCACTGTAAAGGGAATCAAAGGATACCTGTTTTAAAAGTGATAAACCTGGTGATTTCCATTCAAAAGAGGGTTACATCACTAAAAGCAGCTTAGAATAAATCAATTTCAACAGCTTTTAAGCAATACCCACATAACATAATCATCTAAATCGATTCATGAGCATCAGAAACCTATTGAAAGAAAAAAAAAACACCATCAGTATAAAAAACAAACATCACCGCACGTTAGGTTTTTTCTGAGAGTAAGGAAGAAGAATGGCGTGGTCTGATGTATATCGTGTAGGTGTTCTGATTGTATGATCGTGTATTGTTTTTCATGGGCTTAGGGTGTTTTTAGTCAAATTCTAGTTGGAGGGTTTATAGATTAGAAGTTGTAGAATATATTCCAAAAAAATGTGGTGGTTCAGTGGTTAAGGTACCACATAACATCTATAAGGTTATGTGTTCGAAGCCCAACAGTTTATTTTTTTTAAATACAAAAAGCACACGAAATTTATTAAAACATATTGCCAACATGGACAATGCTGATGACATGGCTGTAAATCATGATTACATGGCAATGAGGTGGACATATCTTGATTAATCTACGTGTAACGCCTCCTGTTATATATAATGTAGAGTTATATTTGTGTTTATATAAATAAAATATATTATTCAAAAAATTAGGAAAAACCCCGCGCGTGCACGGACATTATAACTAGTATTGTATAACTTAACTGAATCTGGTGATGATAAGTATTTAAGTAATACTGAGGGGGTGTTGGGATAAACTTATTTTAAGTGCTTATGTTGCTAGCTTATTGTATCTTGGAGATGCTACTAAGCACTTTGAAGGTGTTTGTTTAAGCTTTTGGAAAAAGGTTTCATTTTTGGGCATAATCCCTTGGACGAAATATTTTTGAAAACACAATAGCTTTTAAGCCGCCTCTTTACCTTTGGTAGGGGTGTATCCTACCTACCCCGTACTAACTCCGGTGAAATTGGGTATCGTTGTTGATGTAGATAAGCTTTTAGCAATCAGCTTACCCAAACACCCCCTAACACCCTTTGTAGCATGTTTTACAACTTGTACAATAATTAAAAAGGTGAACAATGCTGGAGTCTCTAGTACTATCGTTGATGAGGCGTCGTTTTGGAGTTTAGATCTTCCATTTGAGGTAAGCCTAATCATTTTTCCTTTGTGAAAGTGCAACAAGAACAAGTAACTTAGGAAAATGAGAAACATTATATCGAGGTTGCATATCTAAATGGGCTAATGGTCTGAAAATGCATCAAACTTGCCACATGTAACCATTGTGAAAATCCCACATTAAAATAAACCATCTTACAGAATACTTATCCTTTTCTACGTGTAATTTTTTATTTATTATTATCTGATCATAACTATTATCTTATGTGACGTAGATCACATCCTCGATAAACGTGCTCGCATGCAACCCAACCTCAACGTACTTAATGTTTACTCTATATAAACATTTTCATATGAAACTTTAAGATATCTCATTTGCCATTTTATGTTAAATTGTTAACGTACGTATAAACTAAAGGATCCTTATTTAATAGAGTTTCCATAAAACCCTAAACTACTACAATAACAAATGTAAGTAACAAAACCCTAAAAATACTAAAGTACAACTCATTTAACTAAGGTACAAGTACCTAAAGCACAGAAACCCTAAATTCTACTTTAACTCCTGATAAAACCCTAATTCCATAAAACTATGATTTTATGTACTCAATGTTAATACAAATATCGTCCTAAAAACGTTATTTATATTTTACGATCTTTACTTAGTTTTGTTAATGACAATTACAAAGTATATCCTTTAGCAAATTATAAATGCTAGCTAAAGTCTCTTTAAAACACATTTTACATTTCACAAGTTTACTTAGAATTACATTTTACACATCTACTAGTTTATTTCCTTAAAAGGAAACTTTATCTTTAAAATGATACAATGACATCATGGCATGCATCATACATAATATCTTGGCTAGATCTTCAAGCAAGATAGTTGACTTTGGAAGATCTTGATATGACATGACAAAGGTGTGGAGGATACAGCTGGATTTGGAAAGATTTCCAAAACTATTAGCTGTCATATTGCTGTCAAGTCGGCGGATCCAATCGACATAAAGGACGGATCCCTTTTATGGGATCCGCCGGATTCGCCGGCTGTTCATCAGCTTGCCTATAAATAGCAAGCTGATCATTTGGACACACCATCACTCATAGAGCCTAACATTCATACTCATTCATTTACATATCATCTAACATTAATCATTCATTCATTTCATTGATCATTCCTTTTGTAGCAAAGGAGATTAAGCATCAAGGTTCAACACAGAAGTGTAAACCTTTAGCATAATTACTGTGTGATATAGTTGTAGTTCACACATCATTTGTATCATTTATCTCAGTGAGTGTGGTTAGTGTTTTAGTCCTCAAAACACAAAGAGTGTAGGGAGTGGTTGTACCCTTGTGAAAGAACCAAACGGGAGTGGTTGTACCCTTGTGTTAGGAACGGTTAAGGTGGTTAAACCTTTTGTACTTTGTGTGTATGATATATTGAGTGAATATGATTAAATATGCGGAATCTACTTAATCACACTTAGAAGGTGATTTGTGTTGTGGAAATGGAATGGTTGTGTTAGTTCTATGACAATGAACAATAAAAGATTAACACCAAATGATTCAATATTATTAATGATAATAATACGAGTGATCTTGAAATATCACTAGGGTTACAACCTTGAATCTTAAGTTCTTACAACTTGTGATATACTTGTGTTTGTTCTATGTCTTAACAGTTATGAGTTCTAATAATAACACACATGGACGCTTAACATCTACACATAATATCGAGTCTAAGATCTTCTTTTATAGTCCAAGAAGATCTTTAGATATTGCTTAAAGTCTAGCCGACTTACTTGTTATCTTATCTTGAGTGTGTCAGTACATAAGATACAACATGTATCTGTGTACACAACTTGTTAACTAAGCACATGGGGTAAGATATTATCTACCGTATATTGTTGACCAAAATACAAATAATATCTTTTCATACTTATCCACTTAGCAGCAGAATGTTCACTAGCAGCAGCAATGAGTCATCGCTTAACAGCAGGATCAAGTATAATAGCAGCAGGATCAACAGCAGCAGAATGCTAAGCCTAGCAGCAGAATCATTTATCACTAGCAGCAGAATCAAATGTTCTAGCAGCAGGAACAAACATTATCAGCAGGAACCAAATGCACTAGCAGCAGAATCACACTTAGAGTATTTCTTTGAATAGAACCCGATATTAACCTTCTTGAATATTTAATTCCCAACAATCCTCCCCTAAACATGTGAATCCATTTCAACATGTTTCTGAATTAAATTATGGATTGTGAAGATCTTTCAAACACTTCTGTTCTTCAAGAATGAATATCTTCTTAGTAATTCATCTGCTTTGTTCTTTGACTTTAACAATATCAACACATTGCTCCAATCTTGGACTAAAAGATGGTGCAATTTCCTTGGATGGAGGAATTATAAGAGGCAATGATGCTGTGTATCTTGGATGCTTGTTTCAACAAGTGAAATCATCTATCAGCATGCCTTTGCAAATGATGAACAAACGTGGTAAATTTAAATTGAAACTTTTCTTCGTTTGACCTAGATAGAACTTTCTCCTTTGGAATGTTCTTGTCATTTTTCAACTTCCATGCCATCATCTTGTATGCTCTTGTCTTCTCCTTCCTTTCATTGGATTATCTTCCTTTTCTGGGCTATTATTTACTCCCCTGAGATTGTTACCTCTCCTGAGATACCAATAACTTTTGTTACCTCCCCTTGTTTGGAAGATCTCACTATGTACCAAAATATATCTTTCCTTATCATCTGATCCATCATTTAGAACTTGTTGTCAGACAATGTTTTACATGAAGCCATCAATTCCTTAAGAGTTTAAGTTACTGCCCTCATCACTTCTAGGTGTGTTAACTCCTATGAGAGGTGAATCAGTGGACATTTGATTCATGGTCCATCAATGGATGGTTTTTGTGAATCCTTTAAAAATCCTTTTAAGAAATTGTTTGACATAGCAGTATGTTCATGATTTTAGAATTGAAAAATCATATTGCTTTCAACCATTTTGAAGGGATTAAGTGTATAACAGACACTTAATCAAAATTTCAGTTTAAAGCAACCTCTGGTTGTGTGAGAACCAATGTTTTCAGTTATAAATAACTGCCTGTGTAAAGATAAACCTATTCAAAAGGCTTTCTTGACAGGGTTTCCAGCTCATAGTAATTGTTACCTCTAACACAAGTGTTAGATTCACTTTCACTAGCTGTTCTTTCTATCAGATGTCCTTAGACTTGCACATTATACTTAAAAGTATAAAATGATAGAAAGTGAGTTGCATCAGTTACTATCTGATCAACTAAGTCATCAATTCAATGTGAAATTTCATAACTAGGTTTCAAGAAAGAAGTTTTAAGGAGTTTTAAATTCCCAAACTCAGTCCATCATAAACCTAATATGTAGCAACTGGATATTCTGATTTTGCTGCTTCCATTTCACTTGAAATTTCCTTTGTGTTCACATATTCATACCTGAAATTGTTAGTCTAAAACCAAAAGAACAAAGTACAAAGTACTTGTCTTGCATTAGAAAAATCATAAGACCAACTGTATGAATAACACATTTTAAATTTGTAGTAGCAGCACAAACTTTTTGTAATAGCAGCAGTATCTTGTAAATCCAGCAGCAGAAACAAAAATTTATTTACATAAACACATTATATTGAAAATTCAAAGATTAAGCATTCCAATACTTGCTACCAAGTACTGAAACCTTGAAACATCAAAAGCTTTTGTTAGCAGATCTGCAAAATTATGTTCTGAAGCAATTTTAAGAACTTGAATTTACTTTTTCTCATTGCAGTCTCTTATAAAGTGATGTCTAATTTCAATGTGTTTTGTTTTAGAATGTTGCACTGGATTTTTAATAATACAAATTGTACTACTATTATCAATATAAATAACAGTGATTAAGAAATTGTACCCATAATCAAGAAGTTGGTTTTGAAGCCATAGAACTTGACTAGAGCAACTTGCAGCAGCTATATATTCAGCTTCAGTTGTTGAATTTGCCACACTTGTTTGCTTCTTACACTGCCATGAGACAAGTCTACACCCAAGGAATTGACATCCTCCAGTTGTTGACTTTCTGTCCAAGCTAGCACCAGCATAATCACTATCCGAATATGCTACCAAGTCAAAAGGAGATTCCCTAGAATACCATATACCCAACCTTGGTTGACCTTTGAGATATCTAAAAATTCTCTTGACTGCAGTTAAATGAGAAACCTTTGGAGTTACTTGAAATCTTGCACAAACACAAACAGGGAACATGATATCAGGTCTAGATGATGTAAGGTACATCAAAGAGCCTATCATAGATCTGTAAGTGTGTACATCCACACTCTCTCCATCTTCATCTTTCAGAAGGTGCTTCTCAGAGTCCATTGGTGTGCTTGCTATTTTTGAATCAGCAAATTGAAATTTTCTAAGTATCTCTACAACATATTTGTCTTGACTAATAAATATGCCTTCAGATGATTGCTTAACTTGCAAACCCAAAAAGAATGTAAGTTCTCCCATAGAACTCATTTGAAACTTATCTTTCATAAGCTTCTCAAATTCTAAACACATATTCTTCCTAGTAGATCCAAAGATAATGTTATCCACATACACCTGTACTAACAGAAGATCCTTCTTGTGCTGTTTGATGAAAAGTGTCTGATCAATCTTTCCTCTTTGAAATCCATTTTCTAATAAGTAGGAAGCTAGTGTTGCATACCAAGCTCTTGGTGCCTGATGAAGGCCATATAGAGCTTTCACTACTCTGTACACTTTGTTTGGATGTAATGGGTCAATGAAGCCAGGGGGTTGTGTAACATATACCTCCTCTTCAATAGAACCATATAAAAATGCACTCTTGACATCCATTTGGTAGACTGTGAAGCCTAAAAATGAAGCATAAGCTAAGAAAAGCCTAATTGCCTCGATCCTTGCTACAGGAGCATAAACCTCATCATAGTCTATTCCTTCTTCTTGTGTGTACCCTTGGGCTACTAATCTAGCCTTATTCTTAATCACTATTCCTTTTTCATCCCTTTTGTTCTTAAAAACCCATCTAGTGCCAATTACCTTCGCATTCCTAGGTAAATCAACTAGCACCCATACTTTCTGAATCTTGAACTGAAGAAGCTCTTCTTGCATAGCTTCTACCCAGCTTGAATCATCTAAGGCTTTAAGAATGTTCTTTGGTTCATCTTGTGAGAGAAAACATACAAACAAGCAAGAGTTTGAAAGCTCATGCTGTTTTGAAGCATAAAGGGCATCAAGAAGCCCTTGTTGGTCTGAAGACATCAATTGTTGTCTTGTCTTCACACCTGACTGTACATCTCCAATCACATTATCTAGGGAGTGAACTTTGTGAATTCTTGTTTGTGGAGTAGAAGGAACTTGATAATTTGATGGAAGATTTTTGAAATCCACCTCATTATCTGAGAATTCTGCATCTTTCATTTCTGAAGGGCCAGCAGCAGAGTCATTTGGCCGAACAGCAGAATCAGTAAGCGTAGCAGCAGAATCACCAGCAGAAACAGATACACTACCAGCAGCAACAGAAATGCTACCAGCAGAAACATTTTGTTGTTCCTGAGTTCCATCTTCTTTGCTTTCATCTTCAACACCTTCTTTAGCTTTGTCAGAAGAAGATTCATCAGTTGTTGAAGTTGATTCCACAATTGTACTTGACCATATTGGCATCCAAACATGATCTTGGTTTGTCTCCTTTTCTAACCTTGCCTCATCTGTTGCTTGTGAACCTGAAAATTCATTAGTTTTTGCAACAACAGGCACATAATTCATTGATTTGGTTAGATACTCAAGATAAAATAGCCTTTTTGGTCCTTGACCTTCTACATTGGATTTGTCTTCTAAAAACTCCACATGTAGGTTTTCTTCTACAATCTTAGTTCTTGTGTTGTATACTCTAAATGCTTTGCTATTAAGAGAATATCCAACAAAGAAACCTTCATCTGCTTTACCATCGAATTTTCCTAAATGGTCTAAGGTATTGAGAATTGTCACATGACATCCAAAAGGTCTAAGAAATCCTATTGCAGGAGTTCTACCATTAAAAAGTTCATATGATGTCTTATTGTGAGGCTGTATAACTAAAACTCTATTTTGAACATAGCAAGCAGTGTTGACTGCTTCAGCCCAAAAGGTTATTGGTAGCTTAGAATCAGCTAACATTGTTCTAGCAGCTTCAATTAGTGTTCTATTCTTTCTCTCAACAACACCATTCTGTTGTGGTGTTCTAGCAACACTAAATTCTCTCCTAATATCTTTTTCTTTGCAGAAATCATCCATAACTCTATTCTTAAACTCTGTCCCATTATCACATCTAATGACCTTCACTTTCTTGTCTACTTGGTTTTCTATCTGTGTAATGAATGTCTTAAGGATGCTTGTAGTCTCATCCTTAGAAGATAGAAAGAAAACCCATGTAAATCTAGTATAGTCATCAATTACAACAAGACAATATCTCTTATGCATTATACTACTTACTGAAACAGGTCCAAATAAGTCCATATGCAGCATAAACAATGATTGATTGATAGAGTTAAAAATCTTGGGCTTACAAGTGGCTTTGTGTTGTTTGCCTTTTAGACAAGCAATGCATGTTTGATCATTTTCAAATCTTTTGTGAGGTAAACCTCTTACCAAACCATTCTTAACAATTTTATTTATGGTTTTGAAGTTAATATGACCAAGCCTTCTATGCCATTTCATTGATTCATCCAATGTGGCCTTTGCAACAAGACAAGTTAGATTCTTTTTAGGAACAATGTTCTTCATGTCTACACTGTACATATTGCCCTTTCTAGGAATTCTAAGAAGCACTTGATTTTCATCAGGCATCTTAAAATCAGGAGAAAGTACAAGACATTCAGTCTCACAGAAAAGAACATTGTTCTTTTTGTCACACATTTGTGAGACACTAAAAAGATTATAATTTAGCTCTTTTACATAGAACACATCTTCAAAATCTAAATTTCCGGTTTTGATTGTACCTTTACTAGAAATTTTGCCACCAACACCTCCTCCAAAGGTAACATAGCCTCCATCTATTGATTGGAAATCTGAGAGATAAGACTTGTTGCCTGTCATGTGCCTTGAACATCCACTATCTGAGTATCCTTGATCCTCTTCCTGATCATTTGAATGTTCTTGCACATAAATAAGAGTGTTAGTTTCTTTTGGGGACCCAAGCCATTACTGACTTGGATCTGCCTCTTGCATCAATGTAATTCAATCTTTTAAGGATAGTTGATGCAACATTGTATTTTAGAATCCAACATGCTGAGGCCTTAACAGCATTTGCCCTATTTCCCTTAGCAGCAGAATGAACTGATTGCTTAGCAGCAGAATGAACTGCTACCTTTTCAGTTCTACCCTTTGGTTTCCAAACTTGTTTTTGAACCACTGCATTTGTTTGAATGGGCCTTAGAAAAGTCTTTGGTGCATGCTTGAAAGTTGTTTTTGCACCCTTAGCTGTTCATTTTGGGTTAATAGTCATAAATGGTCGAGCATCAGGATCATTTGGTCTAGCAGCAGGATCATTTGGTCTAGCAGCAGGATCTAAGTTTGAGCTAGACTTGTTTTTGACTACTCTGGGGTTTGTTCTCTTAGAACTAGAGTGAGAGTGAGACTTAGGAGTTTGCCTTTTGTAGTTCACTCTATTGTTGTCATACCCAGATACCCATTGGTTGCAGAAAGCTGCAAGATGGTCAAAACTACCACATGTGTAACAAGCTTTATTATAAAAAGCAAAGTCATCACCTAATTGGTTAGACTTGAGGTTGTTCCAATTCCTTTGGTTACCTCTGGGCTTGTTGGTGGTTCTATATTGTTCACAATATCTAACTGGTTGCCTAACATGCTTAATGTTTGATTTAGGCCTATCAGTATTGTGTTTGACTATCTTAGGAACACTTGTTCCTACTTTCTTAACCAAGACAGGTTTAGACATAACCTGTTCTTCATCATCATCACTATCAGTTGTACAATCTTCAACA
This sequence comes from Artemisia tridentata subsp. tridentata, assembly GCA_021014915.2. Lineage (NCBI taxonomy): Eukaryota > Viridiplantae > Streptophyta > Magnoliopsida > Asterales > Asteraceae > Artemisia > Artemisia tridentata. The sequence continues at coordinate 324,221,032 of CP139501.1, read as the reverse complement.
ACTATAGCATATAAGTTCTTAGCAAAGGACACCTTGTCCTGATAAAGTAAAGTTTTATCTAAACTTTTACTTACTTTTTCTACCTTAAGGCTCTTGCTAGCCTTAGAACCATATTCCATGATTGGTTCTTGAAACTCAGGTAAACCTGAATTTCCTAGGTCAATCCCTGGGGGTTTAGGGATGCCTCTATAAGGAGGTGGGACACTCTTATATCCTACTCCTGACTTAGCTCTATTAATCACCTGACATTCTACTATGTTGTGCACACTTTTAGAAGCATGTTCTAGTGCCTCAGTAGTCAAGTGAATGTTTTCATTTTCCTTTTTGACCCTATCAAAAGCTTCTCTCAAAAGCTTAATTTCAGCATCTCTAAAGAATATGTCCTGTCTTAGGAGAGCTTTGTCATCAGAAAAAGCTAATTCATTTTCCTTATAGTGTGTGATTTGTTTCTCTACCTTTTCTAATCCACACTTATAGTTTATAAAGTTTTGAAAAGTCTTGCTTAGCTCTATCTTTTGATCATCAAATTGTTTCATTAAAACCTGTAGAGCATTAAGAGCAGTGCAAGTATTTGAACAAGCTTTATGATTTTGTACCTCAGTAGCAGAAAAAGCCATAAGTGCCATCTGAGCAGGAGTTTCTTCTTCATCTGCCATGAAGCTCCAATCAAAACCTAAGCCATCAATAGCTACCATAGCTTTTGGCTCAATAACCTCCTCTGTTTTGGATTTGCTTCCAAAACCTCTATTCTTGCTATCTTGCTGCCTTGGTCTTCTGCACTCTCTTGAGAAATGACCCATCATGTGGCAGTTATAGCACTCTATCTTTGACTTATCAAAACCAGCAGCATCAGTGTTGCTGATTATGAGCTTCTTCCCCGTCTTGTGATAGAACTTCTTGGCTCTCATGCTAAGAAGAGAAATTTGCCATTTCAGATCCATTTCCTCCAGATCATCTTCATGGATCTCTTGGAGGTCTTCATAGGAGAGCATGGACCCATTATTCTGACTTGTAAGAAAGGCACAACAAGTCTTTTCATCCAAAATACTTATGGTACTACTAGATGAACTAGCAGCACCAACATCATCAACAACTTTCACCTCTTCACTTGATTTTGAGGTACTAGGAGTTGACATAAAAGCCTTGTTCCCAGTGTTAGGATTAGTACCTCCATTCTTCTTCAAATCTTGCTCCACAATCTTGAAGTTGCTATACAAGTCCATCAGTTCCATGGTGTCTAAGTCTGGCTTGTTCTTCCAGAAAACAACATGCATAGCCCACTCTTCTGGTAAGCTTTTCAGAAATTTTGAGTTCAAATCTTCTTGAGGCATTTCAATCCCAAGAATAGCAAGTTGGCTCACAATATTCTGAAGCCTATTAAACATGTGGTCAAGAGATTCATTGTATGTAGAGGAGAAGTTTTCAAACTGCTGCTTGAGCAGTGTCTTATGGGTTTTCTTGGTGGCTTCATTTCCACCATACCTGGCAATAATAGCTTCAAATAATGACTTGGCATCTTTGAACTTGCTGAAGTTTAGAAGTTGATCATTTGGAATGGTCATCATCAGCATGCTTCTTGCCTTCAAGTCATTTTTCTTCTTTATTCTATCTTCTGCAGATGATGGCTTTGTCTGCAGAGTTGACACAGCTTTGCCGTCCACTGTTGATGTAGTGGTGGTAGGCTGGTAAGAGTTTCCATCTTCAATGATTTCCTAAAGTGCATAATCTTGCACTTGGAAATATTGCTCTATCCTCAGCCTCCACATCTCAAACTCATTCTGTTTGAGCATGGGAATCTTTGCAGCAACATTTGTCTGAATAGATTCAACATCCATTTCTTCAGCTTCTTCTTCTAAATCAATAATATCATCCTCTCTGACACCACTTGTTAGGATTGGACACACGGTTAAGGTGGTTAAACCTTTTGTACTTTGTGTGTATGATATATTGAGTGAATATGATTAAGTATGCGGAATCTACTTAATCACACTTAGAAGGTGATTTGTGTTGTGGAAATGGAATGGTTGTGTTAGTTCTATGACAATGAACAATAAAAGATTAACACCAAACGATTCAATATTATTAGTGATAATAATACGAGTGATCTTGAAATATCACTAGGGTTACAACCTTGAATCTTAAGTTCTTACAACTTGTGATATACTTGTGTTTGTTCTATGTCTTAACAGTTATGAGTTCTAATAATAACATACATGGACGCTTAACATCTACACATAATATCGAGTCTAAGATCTTCTTTTATAGTCCAAGAAGATCTTTACATATTGCTTAAAGTCTAGCCGACTTACTTGTTAACTTATCTTGAGTGTGTCAGTACATAAGATACAACATGTATCTTTGTACACAACTTGTTAACTAAGCACATGGGGTAAGATATTATCTACCGTATATTGTTGACCAAAATACAAATAATATCTTTTCATACTTATCCACTTAGCAGCAGAATGTTCACTAGCAGCAGCAATGAGTCATCGCTTAACAGCAGGATCAAGTATAATAGCAGCAGGATCAACAGCAGCAGAATGCTAAGCCTAGCAGCAGAATCATTTATCACTAGCAGCAGAATCAAATGTTCTAGCAGCAAGAACAAACATTATCAGCAGGAACCAAATGCACTAGCAGCAGAATCACACTTAGAGTATTTCTTTGAATAGAACCCGATATTAACCTTCTTGAATATTTAATTCCCAACACCTTGTAAAGAACTCGACATCTAGCTTAGTGTCGGTAATCGTATAGGCAACGTAAGGTTGGTTCTACCTTGTAATAGAACCCGGTGTTTAGCTTAGTACCGGAAAAGGAAGTAAGCGACGTGTAAAGGTTTTCTCCACCTAGAAGAGAGTTTGTTTCTTAGTGAAGGATAACTCTCGAGTTAGAGGCTCGAGGAGTGGAGTAGGGCAAGGAAGTGAGTCCTTGTAGCCGAACCACTATAAACATCCGTGTTGTGTGGTTTGATCTTTCCTTTCTTTACTTCTCATATATATATTGCGTGAATATTTGTTTGTGCTTGTTTCCTTTGATATAACATAAAGTAACAAAGTGATTTAATTTTAAACGGTAAAACTATTCAACCCCCCCTTCTAGTTTTCCACAATTGGCATAAAGAGCTACGTTACTTAAGATTTTTAAAATATATTGTATTTTAAAACTTTAAAAGATCCATGGATTTTGAAAACTTTAAAGAAGGGCAATCTATGCAAAGACCACCTCTATTCGAACCTAATTGTTTTATTTATTGGAAAAATCGCTTTGAGACTTATGTAAAGTCAAAGGATATTGATCTATGGTTTATAATTGTTGAGGGTGATTACAAGGCCAAAAGTAATGATATTTCGGGTGGTCGGGATGTAGAAGCTTCTCTTACTCGTCACAGTGATGAGCAAAAGAAGTTGATTTCCAAAAATAATGAAGCCAAAATGATGCTTTACAATGCTTTACCTAAGAAAGAATATGAAAGAGTTTTTATATGTAAAACGGCTAAAGAATATTGGCAATCTCTAATTGTCACTCATCAAGGATACTCACAAGTCAAAGATAACAAAATTGATCTTCTTGTTCAACAATATGAACAATTTGTTATCTCTGAAGATGAGATCATTGATAGTGCGTTTGCTAGGTTTAATACTATTATTACATCACTTAAAGCACTTGACGAATCTTTTTCTAGTAAGAATTTTGTCAGGAAATTTCTAAGAGCACTCCACCCAAAGTGGAGAGCAAAAGTGACAGCTATTGAAGAATCCAAGGATCTTTCAAGCATGACACTGGATGAGCTCATAGGAAATCTCAAAGTTCACGTAATGGTGATGGAAAAAGATTCAGAAATAGTTAAAGGCAAGAAGGAGAAAATGAAGTCCATTGCCTTGAAAGCTAGAGCTGAGTCAAGTGATGATGCAGAATCTTGTTCTAGTAGTGAAGAAGAAGAATATGCCATGGCCGTAAGAGATTTCAAGAAATTCTTCAGGAGACGAGGAAAGTTCGTAAGACCACCTCGTGAAGAAAAGAAATCCCTTCGTAAAGACCGTGATGATAGAAAAGGCAAGTTAGAGAGGAAGTGCTATAGGTGTGGAGATTCTGGTCACTTTATAGGTGATTGTCCAAAGCCTCCAAAGAACAAGTCTCAAAAAGCATTTGTTAGTAGAGCTTGGAGTGATAGTGAAGGAGACGATGATGAGCATAAGAACAACGAAGTTGCCCTTATGGCTCATGACACAGAAGAGGTACATTCTGACTCATACTCCTCTGTGGAAAACTAGAAGGGGGGGTTGAATAGTTTTTTACCGTTTCTTTGTTTAATTTGTTAGTTCTAGGGAAACAATCACAAATTAAGTTATCACACAATATAAACTAGAGATAAAGAGATGAAAGATCAAACCACATAACACAAGTGTTTATAATGGTTCGGTTTGCATGAGATCCTTATCCTTGCCCTACTCCACTTCCTCGAGTTGCTTACTCGAGAGATATCTTTCACTAAGAAACAAACTCCCTTCAAGGTGGAGAAAACCTTTACACGTCGCTTACTTCCTTTTCTGGTACTAAGCTAAAACACGGGTTCTTTCACAAGGTAGAACCAACCTGACGTCGCCTACTTACTTTACCGACACTAAGCTAGATGTCGAGTTCTTTACACGGGTACAACCACTCCCTACTCTCTTTGTGCTTTGAGGACTAAAGCACTAACCACACTTACTGATATAACTGATACAAATGATAAGAGACACTCAAAGTGTTTACACAGAACCTATACTACAACTTCACAACAGTCTGCTTGTTTGAAGCTTGTTAACTTGATCTTCTTTGCTACAAAAGAAACATCAATGATATATATAACTACTGTGGTTAGTAACTAAAGTGAATGTATGTGTTTTTCTTTTCTAAGTGGATGATTAGATCAAATGCCAAGCCTGCTATTTATAAGCAAACAAAGAAAGGCTCCTACGGATCCGGCGGATCCCTCAGAAGGGATCCGTCTTTGTATAGACTTGGATCCGTGGGATGACAGCTAATGTTGCATAAGAAATCTTTCCATATCCTTGTGTTGTCAAATCAATATCTTCCAAAGTCAACTAATTAACTTGAGTATCTAATCAAGATATCACACAATCTTACCAAGATTGTATTTGTGATGTATACCATGATGTCACTTTGTAACTTTTAAATTAAAGTTTCCATTAAAGGAAATACACATGTATATGTAATATAATGTTAGTGATCATGTTATATAAAAGATGTGTTTTGAAAAAGTCTTTAACTAGTATTTATAATTTGCTTAAGGAATATACTTTGTGTTTGTCATGAACAAAACATTAAGCAAAGATCGTAAAATATAAATAACGTTTTTAGTACGATATTTGTATTAACAATCTCCCCCTTTTTGTTGATGACAAAACATAAATTATATTTTTAAGCAAACAAGTAAATATAGTTTAAGTCCTTTTAAAAATATAGATTAAGTTTTTAGTTATTCAAATTTTGATTACTATTATGAAATAACTTAGTATGAACTAATTATGCAAACTTAATCCTTTTTCCTTTCTCCCCCTTTTTGTCGAAACAAAAAGAAGAAGTGCGTAGCGGAATGCGATTTTGAGAACTTTAATAGCTCCCCCTTGTTTTGTACTCCCCCTAAATGGAGTAACAAGTAAATGATGCATAAACCTACAAGACAAATGGTTAGAATATGAAAAATTAATGAAATGCTCCCCCTCGATGTATACTCCTCATTTCTTGAGTACCAATGTATACTTTGAAGGGTATGATATGCTGCAAATGAAGTGTTAGTAATGAATGAGAATGCTTGTGAATTATTCTCCTAAACAAGCCTTTCAATATGTTTTGACTTTTAAAAGTCAAAGTAAGTGTCTGATCATAATTTGTACCTAAGGCAATCATAATCAAGGTATAATATATGCTATATAAGAATGTTAGTTCACACTTAGAATGATAATATGCAATATGTTGATCACTCATAAGTGTAAATCATCACATTCATAGATATTAAAAATTTTGTGACAAAAGTCACAATTATGAAATGATGTTACAAGTAATTATAAAAAGGCATCCTAGAAAGAAATAAAAAGTCCTAAAACAAATGCCTTTTATGAGAATATGAAGTGAAGTTAAGTTAGTGATGCTAGTGGTGGTGTTAGTTTACTAGTGATAATTTAATTGATAACTAAAGGTTGATGCAAGTAGGTTTTTCGCTAATCCATGAGGTTGATGATTAGTGAAAAAGATGATGGAAGGTGGTGGTTTTAAAGAATACAATGAATTCATAAATACTAATGTATAGCAAATGCTATAAAGGTATTGAAGATGGTTAAGGTTGTGATATTATCATCTACCAAAGATGATGAATCGTGCCATAATAAGTGTTCGAATGGAAATAAGAGAAAGTGAAGACAGTGATCACTTAGGAATAGAAATTTCATATGCAACAATTAGAAATACTAGATACCTATATGTGAATGAAAATGACATCATATGATGAGAGTGTTGGTTGGAATAACATGTTGAGAATGATGGTTCTGTTTGCACTGACAATGTCGTGCTTGATATGTATCAAGAATGAAGAGGATGAGATCCTATGATGGTGTTCTAGACACTGAAGATGTTCTAGACAATTAAGTTGTGAGATTAAGATGAAAATTCTAGATTCGTTGGTTACAAGAAGGTTGTTTGGTTTCTGAATGGTTAAAAGCTGATCAGGTATCCGCGGATTGGGCGGAACCAAAACTTTTGGTTCCGTCCTTCTTATCGAAGGGTTCCGTGGGACCAAAATCTATTTGGTCATGTTTTGTCATTTTTGATCAAACGAAGGTTCATGCTAAGGTCTATTCACTTATAACTACCCATTTGGTTTCACTAATCCTAGTCAAATTCTAAGGAGACTTAATGTATCTCATTTAAGAGGTTTGTTAAACACATGATCGTGTTTTCATGAGGTTTTGGTGCAGAACTATAATGTTGAGCTAATAAGGTGTTATGATGATAGTATTGACTAATCTTAAAGGGTGTTCATCTTGTATGCCTAAATCACTTTATGTGTCATAACAAGATATCATATTTTAGAGCACAATTATACATTGAAAATTTGTTTGTGACGAATAGTCTCAAACATACAATTATGAAGGTTCCTAGAGATGATAAAATCTCAAAAATAATTATTGCGATGATACTACAAACTTCTATTTTTCTTGTTTTGATGATGACATGATAGAGGCAAGCCATTTGGTTTCTAAATTACTAGTGTCATAGAGGTTGGAGACAATATTGTTGTCATCTTGAGTGTTTGTTTTATTGATCCACATTGATTAATCCAAGTGTTGAAGAGTGGTAATTATGTCATGTGATGGGTCTATTATTAAGCTTGAAGATGGTGATGAGATTTTATCTTTGGATGGTGATGATTGTGGTGATGAGTCAATTGTTGTGGAAACACTTGGTGAAGTGACAATTGGTGTGGCAATTGTTGTGTTGATAATTGATGTGATATGGTATTGAGGTTCATGAATCTTCGGATGAAGAGGATGGACTATCATGGGTTCTAAGTTTTCAAGACTTATTTGTGGAGAAGTGGTTGATGTAAGTTGAAGATCTTCTAATTCTTCAAGATGTGGTTGTGGAGATGTTGGTGGTGTCCTAAAGAGTTCCATAGGTTTGAGTTTTGGTGAGGATAGTGATAATGCAGACTTCTTAGGTTGTGGTGGAGCGGGAGCGAGTGGTGATGTAATTTCTACAGGAGTAATGGTAGGAGGTGATGTTGTGGTATTGGATGAGTTTGTAGCGGGTGAATTTGAAGAAGAGTATATGTTGATTATGGGAGTCGTAATAGGAGTTGTTGTGGTGTTTGTGGATCTAACAGGAAAGGTTACATTACGAAGTGGGTTTGCATACCAATAAGGTCTGACACTAATTCTAGCTGTTCGTCTGTATGGTCTAGACATGGAAGAGTTGTTTGACTTGGTCATGGTGAAGTATGATAGCTAAGATGTACAGGAGAGGAAATGGTTGTTGTGTGAAGTGATGATCCTAAAGTGCTAATTTATATACAGAAGTTGTGTGAGTCTGTGTGTTTGGATTTGATGTGAATCCAATAGAGAATGTTGGTTTCTAATGATTTGGAACAAAAATTTGTGCAGGTCATATCAAGGAAGTCAATCCATTGAGCTTTGGTTGAGTAATATGTTGTGGATTTGCAGTTAATACAAGAAGATAGTGGAAAGTCTGATGATTTGATATTTCCACGGATTTGACGGATCCCTAAAAAGGGTTCCTTATTTGTATTGGTTTGGTAACTCATATCTAAATTTCAAAAATTTCAATTATGGTGGGAAATTTTGTTCCTAAGTTTTTCAAGAATTCCTAAATGATTCTAAGATGAATTATGATCAGAGAATGAATCCTAAATGATACTAAACACTAAGATTTAAGAATTGAGAAGAGTCGAAAAAGTTTTAGACTTACTGAGAAAGCTGCGGATCCAAGTAGTATCAAGTGCGGAACCAAAGTTAGGGGTCCGCCAAATCCGCAGGTTGGAGGATGGCGGAACCAACGATAAGCCTTGGCGGATCCAATTTTAAGGATCCGTCGGATCCGTACCTTAATTTTCTAAAACTAAACAGAAGACTTGTTATATTATGCGTTATTCGATAAAAACCTGAAAATTCATCTAGACCTTACGTAACATCTAATATGTATAGCAAAACAACTAAGTGTGATAATATAAACGCACGATTGATCATAGGTTAATTCGTTCTTAGAAACTTACTGTTGTAGCAGTTAAGCCAAACATAGGGTTAGATATGGTAAATTGATAACCCTGAGTGTTATCAATCTGCAATGATCAGTTAGTTCTCATATAAGAAATAAAACACAATCAAGTATAAAAATAGACCTTATCATTTAAACTTCATCATGAACGATGTTTTAACCCAAACAGTGACATAAGTTTGGAAAATTGATAACCATGAGCATTATCATCAGTTAAAGTTGAGCAAGAACACATAAGCATAAAGTACTAAAGACATGTCTAAACAAACATAGAAATATGATCATATAGGATCTAAAGAACCACTGTTCCAAACGTTCATTTATTCTCGCTTTTCTTTTAATATTTTGAGTATTTTCTTTTGATCCTTTCGGAGTTTCATCATCCATCGTCCAGCACACTTTAGAACTCCCTTTGTTTGTCGGCTTTCCGCAGATTCATTATTGAGAGATGGAAGTTGACTTAAGTAATCTAATAGTGGAAGTTTTGAGTTGGGTAATCCATCTTCGTCACTAGCTGATGAAGATGATGAAGATGAAGATGAGAGACAAGCTCGTTTCCCTTTTCCTACTTTCACTCTATGGTCACTAAGAGGGACAAAGGTGTGTTTGATTTTGGGGTAATCTGGGACAAAACCAACAGAATTTGGAAGGATAGGAATGGAAGCTTTGAACAAACGAGTGAGTAGCATTCCATATGGTAATGTGGTTTTCCCTAGGACACGTATATCAACCATTCTTTTGGCGATATAGTAAGCAAGATTGAATTTTTGATGAGTTGAAATACAATAGAGCATATAGCATAGTCCAGCATTCACGTGATCTTTGTTACCAATAGTACTAATGACATTTGATCTTAGAATTTCTTCGAGTCTTTTGAACTCAGGTTTGAGTTCATTGAGTTCCATGGCAAATGGATCTCGATTGACATCTTTCCCCGAAGTTTCTTAATTGGATTGGTTCTAGTGTTAAAAAGATGATCTCGGATAATTTCTTTAGGAGTTAGGGGAGTGTCGTAAGGATGTTCCCTTCCTAGATGTGAATTTAGAATGGTTAAGGACCATTTGTCAGAATAGAAGCATGTTCCTTCACTTGGGATGTGTAACACTTCCCCAAAATGGTCTAAAGGAAAATTGTAGGAATTTTGGTTTACATTGAAGTTGATGCTAAATGATCCATTGTCATCAGAAATAAGTTTTACTGAGGCATAAAATTCGAGAATGAATCGAGGAATGATAGGTTCATCTATGTCGAGAAGTGAATCAAATTGAATGGTGGCCATTTGTTCATGAATGTTTGTTTCTTCTAAAAATGAAGAGTCTATGGTTCTACCCTCATGAACATACCGACTTTCTAAAGATTTGAAAAGTTGGACTTGCGCTTCTGTGAGTCCTTTTGTTTGATGATGTTTGGGTAGGTACTTCTTTGTTTTCTTGTGATCGTAGTTAGTGGCAGGAGGCATGATTTTCCTAGTCATAAACAATTTAATAGTTTTAGTTACACTAATCTAAAATACATGAACTGTGGACAAATATGGAAGTGTGGTTAGTTTTGATCTATGATGTTTGAAAAATATGTTTTGTGACAAAACACTTTATACCCCAAACATTTCTGTTTGACGTTTTCTTTGATTTTGTATTAGCAATGTTTCATTTTATCTAATTATGAAAAGACTTCTTATGGGGTTTTTGAAAGAAAATTTATTCTAATTGTTTAGAGAAGGTTTCTTTGGTTTTGTTTTGTTAAAGAGTTTAAACAAAATGGAATTCCTATTAATTTTTGACAAAAGACTTATCTGTAGTGTCTAATTAAGAATAGTAATCTAAAATGAATTATTGAAATAGCATGAACCCTAATTTTGAATTTGAGATGAATTAGTGAACTTACAGTGAGTGATCAAGCACGAATTGATATGAGATGAAAGATCTAATTTTTGAGTTAGGAATGATGAGAGTCGATTATGAGTTGATTTTGAGAGTTTAATTAAGTGTGTAGTGCAGTAAGGAGTGTTTGGTAATTCATAGTTGAATTTGACAACTCACGGATTCGGCGGATCCTTAAAAAGGGTTCCGCCTTTGTTGTCAATTGGATCCGCAGGATCAGAACAAGGTTGTGGTATTTTTGTTTTTGGTTAAATTAAGATTTGGACGAATGTTTTAATTACTTCTAAATGTTAGTATGTTTAGTAAGGAACGAAGATTTCTTTCTTGAGATGTTTGTAAGAGGATTTACCACTGTAGTCTTTTTGAGAAACCAGTTCGAGCTAAGTAATGAATGATTTCAAGGTTGACAAAACAGGAGAAGATTGGTAATAGAGACTAAAGACACAAACTACGGGTATTTTCTCCACACTTCTCCTTAACTACTTAAGTATCAAGGAACGTTAGTTTCTTAGTGACTTGTTGTACAATGTCTCACATTGGTACACAATATGTTTAGAGATCTACCTAATTTATTTATGATCTAAGAATGATAGTTATACATAAGGTTTGGTGTTCTACTTAATGTATTACTATTTTTTAAGGTTATCCAATGAATTTACTATTATGATCCTTAACGCGAATGATAATTTTCATGATTGAGATGAGTTAAAACATTCCTAGTTGTTTGGCACTTGAAGTTTTACTTATCATACATGATTTATGGTCATAGCACATCTTGATAAGGAGATGAGATTCTACTAAGTTCGTTTGTGTTTCCATAATTAAAGCTAGTGTGTACGAAAATAGGAGAGTATGTTTTTCCTATATGTTCTTTGATTAATGCTCTTATTTCTATAGTTATCAATCTCACTTAGATTCTAGAGAAAAACTAAATTATTTAAATCTCAATGTTTTCTAATCAGACCAATGTATTATCATTATGAGTTATGGAGAGATAATCTTTTATAATATGGTGAGATTATCCTAAAATTAATTTTCTTCCAAGTACTTTTTAAGGTTATGAATAATTAAGTTAGAACTTACTTAGGAACATTTATGGATGTGATGATCACAAATGTGTTGGTTAAATCTTATCTTGGTTAGAGTTCTTACAAGTTCTAAGAGCTTATCCATGTATGGGTATTTCCTAAGTGTTTTGAGATATAACATAAGAATATGAGACGACATTTGTCTTAAGGTGTTATATCCGGTTTTAGCAAAAGTTTTTTTAAAAAACTTTTCCTAGTAATTATCCTATCTTATACACATAGAATCTCTATTATTACATATGTAGTAATAATTTATCATACCACAAATAGTTATGAAATCATGAATTATCGATGAGAATAATCATTATGAGTAGAGTTATGAGAGTTCATACCTTTTTGATGATTAATACCAAAAGTGCTATTGATCAGGATGAGCACTTTAGTGATTAGAGAAGATACCTTTGTATCAATGTATCTTGGGATTAAGTAAGATCATAAAGACCAAATCCTTTTAAGCATACCTAAAGAAAACTTGAGTGTTTGGTCCCCAATATCTCATGGGTCCTTTTTGGTTTAAACAACATATTACCATGGTTCACTAATATCTCCGAAATAGTCAAATGGTAGTTGTCTACTAAGCTCATTTCCTATGTATGAACATGATTTTACTGTTGTTTTAACTATATCTCTGTCTTTGATCGTTTTTGAATTAGTTATTCTTGAATCTTGATTTTTCAATGTTTTTACTGTACTCATGGATCCTTTGTTTATACTACGCGGATCCAAAGTTTTGGATCCGTGGGATCCGCGGTTTACCAACTCAGTTGGTGTGATTTGATTTTCATTTATCGTTTGACTTTCAAAATCACTTAAATGACCATTTTCCATAAAATCAGGCTTGAAGTTACCATGAGATGTTTTAAGAATTCTCATAGTGTCATCTACACAGTTTATGTGTCTACACTGGTACAGATTCTGCCTATCGTCACACTGGAAATGCGTGACTATATGCATATAGTCACACACATTTTTTTGGGTGTGTGTGACAAAAAGTCGCGCCACCGTAGGTATCATATAGTCACATTGTTTAGTTTGTGGCCGTTTTCATCGAAAAAGAGTGACCAAAACCCGAATATGTGTGACTAATTAGGCACAAGTTTTGTTGGATTCATCAGTATGTGTGACTATTTCCCATCCTATGGCCACACGAAAATATAATAAATGTGACGTTTGTGATGATTTAGTCACACATCGTGTGTTGTTTTTTTCAAGTTAGTCACATACAATTTAAAAAACAGTGGCCAAAAGTGTTAATAAGTGTGACCATATGCTATTTAAAGTGAAGAAATGTGTACTATTGATCATCCAATGGTCACATGAATTCTTAGTTTGTGTGGCCTTTTGTAATATTTAGTCACACAAAGCATGTTTGCTTTGGGTATTTAGTCACATACAATTAAGCATAAAGTGGCCAAAAGTGTTAATAAGTGTGACCATATGCTGTTTTAAGTGAAGAAATGTGTATTTTGTGTGACTATTGATCATCCAATGGTCACATGAATTCTTAGTTTGTGTGGCCTTTTGTAATATTTAGTCACACAAAGCATGTTTGTTTTCGGTATATAGTCACATACAATTAAGCATAAAGTGGCCAAAAGTGTTAATAAGTGTGACCATATGCTGTTTTTAGTGAAGAAATGTGTATTTTGTGTGACTATTGATCATCCAATGGCCACATGAATTTTATGTTTGTGTGGCCTTTTGTAATATTTAGTCACACAAAGCATCTTTGTTTTGGTTATTTAGTCACATACAATTAAGCATAAAGTGGCCAAAAGTGTTGATAAGTGTGACCATATGCTGTTTTAAGTGAAAAAATGTGTATTTTGTGTGACTATTGATCATCCAATGGTCACATGAATTCTTAGTTTGTGTGGCCTTTTGTAATATTTAGCCACACAAAGCATGTTTGTTTTGGGTATTTAGTCACATACAATTAAGCATAAAGTGGCCAAAAGTGTTAATAAGTGTGACCATATGCTGTTTTAAGTGAAGAAATGTGTATTTTGTGTGACTATTGATCATCCAATGGTCACATGAATTCTTAGTTTGTGTGGCCTTTTGTAATATTTAGTCACACAAAGCATGTTTTGATGAGGATAACCTTGCC